>PVHP010034614.1:0-18975 GCA_004024765.1 Zapus hudsonius
GCAGGGAAAACGATGGCATGAGCAGAGGGCTGGACATCACCTCTGCCACAGCACTGCAAACAGCGGCAGGAAGGTGTGCCAAACACTGGCAAGGGGAAGCTGGCTTATAACCCCATAAGCCTGCCCCCAACAACACAGCTTCATCGAGGTTGTAAAACCCAAACTGCCATCAGCTGAGGATTGATCTATCAGAACACATCCAATTGTTTGTGGGGGACACCTGTATCAAACCATGACAGCTTGCCATAATGATCATGAACTCCATTTTACTATCAATGATATAATTTCATTTTTCTTGATAGCTAAATAAAATTCTATTGTGTGTAGTTTGGTTTCTTATCTTGGCTCTGGTGAATAGATCAGCAGTAAACATAGATTTTCCAGTGTAGAATTCTTTATATATTCAGTAGTGGTATAGCTTATTCATATGTTAGGTAAATTTTTAGTTTATTGAGGAATCTCCATTTTTATTCTTACAGCGGCTGCCCTAGTGAAGAGTAAGCTTCTTTTATTCCCAACATCCTCAACAACATTTGTTGTCATTTGCTGTCTTGGCATTAGCCATATTGATTAGTATGAAATGTAATATCAAACCAGTTTTATTTTCTCTTTTTATTATTATTATTTTTATTGTCCATAATGAGTTACAACATTCAGTGGGCAAACAATGAGTTGTTATCCCCAATTCCCCGCTGCCCTCCCCTCCCCAACCGCTGGATAACCTCCTCCATGGATCGTCTGGATCAGTCCTTGTGACAGGGGACCATGGATAGCCTAGTATTCAGCCAGGTTCTCCTGGCCATGCCTCTGGATAATCTCCCCCACCATGGCTCTTACAATCTTTCCACCCCCTCTTCCGCATAGTTCCCTGAGTCATGGTGGGTGAGTATTAAGGCTGCTTTAAGGTTGTGAGCTTAGAGGTCTTTGTGTCGAAATCATTGATTTCTGTCTCACTGGCTTATCCTGGTTGATTAAATGGCTGTGGCTGTGGGTCCCTTGTTCATCCCAACATTCTCTGTGGGGTTCCATATGGATCCTCCACGGTATGACTGTGGTGGCTACTCTTTTGCCAGAATCTCAGCTATTGGCCTACAGTTGGTTGGTAGGGTTAGATGGGCCCCAGCTCTCTCCCTGCATCCTGAAAAATACAAACACAATCTCCATCGGAGAGTGAGATCAGTGTAGGTTAACAAATATACACAATTCTGGATTACCTAGATTCTATTTTTAGTAGCCTCCCCATCAATCGCTCCCATAGTGCAACTTGTCTTGGGAGCCCAAGAGTATGGGATCCGGTGACTATCGCCCTCAATCCCAAGTTCCAGACAAGGGGTCCCCCTCACTAAGTGGAAAATTGGCCGAATTTTAAAGCTGTTGATTGTCTCCCCCAGGCCCAGACTTCTCCATTACACAAGTGCTCCTTTCTTGGTTCACTGTTCTCTCCCAGTAGGAGATGTGGTCAGCCTACTCATGACCGTAGATTGTGTTTTGTGTCAGTGGTCTCTGTTTACTCCAGCTGTTGTTGATCAGTTTCCCCTGGCAGCCTGTGCAGTGCCTTCCAGCACTACACTAATTGCCTTCTGGGGGCTGGATACCTTTCTGGACGTTGAAGGGTCTCTCGATGCTGATCGATGGCATTCTGTGGTTTCTTCAGCAACAGGGTTTTGCCTCAGGCCTGGGGAGGGCACTTAAGAGCTTTGACAGAATTCTGTCTTGTTGTTGGAATCTTTCTCTCTCTCTGTATCTCTCTGCTTGAAAATGAATAAAGAAAATATTAAAAAATAAAATAAACTGACAGCAGAAAGATTACAATGTAATTTAACATTTATAATTGATCTTTATGAATTGCAAGTTCCACATTTATGAACTTGGCTACTTGATCAAACCATAACCAGTATTTGCAGCACTTGTGGGATCTTTCATGGACATTGCAAAACTAAACATTTGAGTCAACCATCACAGACATTTTGCACTCTGGAGTTGAATAAGAAACATTCAACCTTCTTATTTCAATTCTCATATATTAGGGAAATGTCCTTTATACAATATACTGCCACATTTTTTCATGTGTTTATGAAAGTCTTTTGGGAAACAGTCAAATTCCAAACTTGTACTGTGTGGAATGGTGACTTCAGAGCTGCTTTCTGCATGCTGCTCTGTGGCACACTTCAATGTGGTCATTGAGATTGGATTCACTCTCCATCCTTACATGTACAGAAAACTATGCAAAGCACTTGGAAAAAATACTGGTAAAATACAAAATACTGACAACATTCTTGAAACAAAGATTTCCAATGTTGCACAACAGACAGCACAGGGAGAGAAGAGAAGTAAGAAGATACACCTTGGTTATCTTAGATAAACCTTGGTTATCTTAGTTTATTGTCTGTGCATTCAGACTGCTATGCAGGGAAGTTAAGCCTGGCCTTCTCCAAGAGCTGAGGAGATAGATTCAGGATTTGGAAGAAAATAAGACTAGAATTCAAATCTCACCAAGGGGAGAATTCTGAGAGTTGAGAGAGCTGTACTGATGAAGCCATGGAGATCTATTAGAGCTCCTCAGGTCTCTAGCTCTGTGCAGGCAAACTGTCCCAGGCTGGCAGAAGAACTCCTGGCTACCTGAGGAGGAAAGAGCCTGAGAATTTATATGGGGGCAAGAGTTATTTGCATTCTTGTACAAAGTGAATAATAATTTCATGTCTTCAAGATGACATAGAAGAAAATGAGCATACTAGGAAGAGACACTGGTGGTATTAAGAAAGAGAGAGGGAGGCATGGAAGATATTTAAAATTTGCCAATTATATTTCTAATGATTAAATTTCCATATCTAAGTTGAAAAAGACAGATGACAGGATTGCTGAAAATTGGATACTGTAAAATAAAAATTACTAAATTTAGAACACCATCAAGATAAACTCTAGTTCTAGATACTTGTGAAGTTTATGTGGGAGGATTGCTTTAGACTATAAGTTTCAGAGAAGCCTAGAACACATAGCAATATTTCATCTCATATCACACCCCTACCACAAAACCCCACATAGCATTACAAGCCATATGAAGGAGAAAGTAAGTTTTATTTAAGTATCAATGATCCATGAGACAACTTCAAGCTATGTAATAGACATAACTGACTTCCCACAAATGGGTGTGGACTTTAAATATAGGGCACAGTGAGTTACAGTTTTCCAACCATTTAAAATATCTACTCTCAGATCTACAAAACTCCATAATTAAAGCACACACACACACACACACACACAAAATGAAGGAAACTTGCCATAGGATCATTATATAGTTAAATTAGTCAACACCAGTGATAAAAAGGAAAATCTTAAATGCTGCCAGAGAGAAAGGATAGCACTGTGTACAGAGGAAATGAGAGTGAAGCTGACTGCCTGTTGAGAACAAGAGCCCGAAGACAGTGAAATAATAACTTAAAGGACCTAGCAGGAAACAAACAAAAATTCTCAATCCACCTAAAATTTTATACCTAGACAAAAAGTCTTTCCAAAACAGAGGTAAAATACTTTTTTAGACACATAAAATCTGAGAAACTCATCACCAGTAGATTTATACTATAGGAAAATGAAAAGAGCAGTAGGCACAAAATCAGAATACATAGAAAAGATGGCATCAGAGGTTAATGTCTCATTCATTACAAGGGTTTAAACTCTGCAATGAGACAGCAATGAACTTTGCGTTGTGACTCCAAATAATTCCAACTGTTATTGCTTATGAGACTTTGTCATCATTTAAAGAGGATGAAAAAAATATTGAACCAAAAGGTAGAGTCTAATTCCTCTCCTTTAAGTGAGCAGCCAGTAAATTGTTTCTAATGAGTAGACTGAAGTAGAAGTGAAAATATGTACCATTTAAAAATAAGATCATAAAATGCACTCCATTCCTCTTTGTTCTCTCTCTTGGATCAATCACTCTTCTGGACACCAGCTGTGGAAAGAAAATAGAAGAACACTTAGCATCCTGTGAGCAAGTAGCACTGTCTTATCAAACCCTTTGGGAAGTAGATCATCCAACTCAGTCCAGCCTGTAGAAGATTCTGCAGCTCTGAGAGACATCCTGACTTTAACATCATGAGAAACTTTGAACCAGAACCATCTAACTAAGTCACTCCTGAGTCCCTGGCACACACTGAAACAGTAAAATAATAAGTATATGTTAAGCCACTGACTTCTTGAGTCTTTCAATATGTGGCAACAGATGTTAAGTGGTAGGTTAAAATGTCAAGCAAGCTATGTTAAGCCTGTTACAGTAGTGTTGATGGTGAAGGTTTGTTGCCAACTTGACCTGCTTAGTAATCTTGGGAGGGTCTCTGAGGTTGTTTATAGGAAGATATCCCTCTTAGTAGGAGGCAGGATGTAAGAAGGCTCAGGGGAGCTTGAAATAAACATCCTAGGAAGGCAGTGCAAGAAGGAAATTCTAGAGAGTTGGGGAGTCAACAATTCTCGGAAAGGGTTGCAAGACCCTGAAGGCAATCTTTCTCTGCCTATCTGCCTGTTGTTCTGTGTGTGTGGTTTTCTGCTTGGACTGTGAGAAGGGGGCCAGCTTCTTTCACCATTATGGAACTTCCCCTGGATCTTTAACTTCAGGAACACACACACACACACACACACACACACACACACACACACACAAAATGCACATAGAATTGGGTGGGGTGGTGCAGGCCTTTAAAGACATCACTCTCTTAGCTAAAGTAGAAGGATCATCTTGAGTTTGAGGTCAGCCAGGACCCACAGAGTGAGTTCCAGGTCAGCCTGACCTCAAATGAGACCTTGCCTCAAAATGTAGATAGATCTTCCAGGATACTTTTAAATGGAAGAAAATATATAAAAATGGTCATATTGTGTGAGTCCATTTCACATAGGAGAAACCTCTGGGAAGGAAGAAGCTGTGCCTGAGAAAAGGCTGGGAGCAGGGCTCCCATGTGCTGGCGATGTTCTCTTCTGAGCTGGATGGTATTTGCATGAATGTGCTTGCTTGGGATAATTCAATGAGCCAGATCTTTATGATGGATATAACATCTCACTGGATGTTACTCTTCAAAAAGTGTTCGTTCAAAATTGTAGGATGTGCCGGGAATGTTGATCAGTGTGTCTGCCCCAAAACTACTCAGAAGACTGAGGCAGAAGGATTGCTTGAGGCCAAGAAATAGGAGCTAGCCTGGGTAACAAACATAGTGAAGTCCCTCTTTGAAGAAGAACTTAAAAAGAGACTGTTATTGTGAAGGATATTTCAGAACAGCCAGCATTTGTGCTGTGGTGTGGTTTTTGCCAGCTACTTTTAGGCAATTTACACTGAGAATCGGGACGAAAGCAAGGCAAGTGCAGTAAGACATGCATCTTGGCTGAAAGAAGAGATCCTTTAAAGTCGTGGACAAGGAAAGTATTGACTTTTTCTTTGTTTTTGGTCTTCTTGTTGTGTTGTGCTGTTTTTTCATGATCAGACAGAACACCTTGCAAATGTTAGGCAAGTGCTTTACCACTGAACTATACCCCCAAATCAAGTACGTGGTTTTGGAAGAGAGCAAGCCCATTATAAAGAAGCTGAGTATTTTGCATCAGGGCAATAGGAAAAATGCCTTAGCATGCCTATGGTTCCTGCATTTGTGAGACTGAGGCCGGAAGATTATCATGAGTTCAAGGTTAGTCAGGGCTATATAGAGTGTTCAAAACCAGCCTGGGCTACAAAGTGAGATATTATCTCAATAAACCAAAGAAATAATGCCTCAAAGACATCTCAGCAATTGGCCAGACCCCACTCATTATGGAAGGCTCAAGGGTATAAATGATTCATTTGAAAATACAATTTCAGGTCACCCTTCTCCCATTAGGATGCCTAGGGATGTGTTTCTCCATAGTCAAACATTGGTAAACTAATGGAAGATCTTGGCATCATTCATATTATGCTGGTTTTATGTGAGTGTAGCATTCAAGAGTTACAGGGTCCTGTAAACTCACGTCTTCATTTCAAAGGAAGGTCTATGGGTCAGACAATGTGTGGCATGGTTATGATTCCTACACATGAAGCCAGTGACCCTGAAATTAGAGATGCCAGGAAGTTAGAGAAACCAGAAGCACAAAACATTTGCCAAAGAATACTGTGAGCAGTGAGCAGAGATTTTCCAGGGGAAAAGCTATGTGAGCTGCTGCAGGTATGTCTACTGGGGCTCACACCATGCTACCATATTCCCCTGATATCAGACATGGAGCTTGGTTTTACTGGGTCTCATCTCTTTTTTCAAAATCCCCTTTCCTTCTTTTTAGGAAAATGTTCACTGTGCCATTGCATGTTTGATGGTATGTACTATGGGTTTTTTTGTTTTGTTTTGTTTTGTTTTACAGTAAATCACAGCTATTAGTTTGCTGTGAGCTTAAGAAGAAATTTTGAACTTGAATGTTTGAACAATGCTGGAGCTGTTCAGATAAAGGGGACTCTTGGAGATGGACTCAGTACATTTTGCAGTGTGAAATGTGTGTGAATCTTGTGGGAGTCAGCAGTATAATGTTATGGATCTGGATATGACCGCTAAAGGCTCATATATCAAAAGATTCATCTGAAGCTGGTGTCACTATTTTGGGAAGTTTTGGAAACTTTAGGAGGAAGACCCTAGATAGAGGAAGTAGGTCACTGAAGCCCTGTCCTTGGGGGCTTTCTTGTTCTAGACTGACCTCTCACTCTATGTAGGCTTCCTGTATGCCATGAGTAGCCTCTGCAGTGCACACCCACTTCTATGGTGGTCTGCCTCACCATGGGTCCAGAATCAATACAGTCAGACTATGGGCTGTAATATACAAAACCATGAGCCAAAATGAACTTTTGCTTCATTCTAAGTATTTCTGTCAGGTATTTTGTGACAGCAAGAACACGTCTGACTAATATAGGAGTAAGAACTACTTTTTCCCTAGACTTTAGAAAACCAAACTCTCCAAGGAAAAGAGGCAATCAAAGTTAATCTGTGTATATATTTGCAATATTGTATGCTATTTAAGACAAATTTTATGTCTTGTTTATGATAAGTCACTTCTTAAAGGCAAAAATTAAAACATGAAAAAAGAAAGGAAGGAAGGAAGGGAAGGGAAGAAAAGAAGGAAGGAAGGAAAGGAGGGAGGAAGGGAGGCTCTGGAGTTAAGACTGCCAGGATATCAGTAGTACATGTTACCAGTAGCACAGGACAGAGAACATGCTCTTCAGCCCTCACGGAAGCAGGATTACCAAAACTAGCTATATATTTATTTATAACACCCATAAACCTGCCCCCAACAACATGGCTACAACAAGGTTCCAATTCCAAAACTGCCATCAGCTAAGGATCAAGCATTCAGAACACATTGTTTATGGGGGACACCTAAATCAAACTCTACCCCTGGCTGCCATGAAATGATAATCATACATGATGTAAAATGCAATGCATTCAGCTCAACTCCAAAAGTCCCCACAGTTTTTAATTAGTCCTGATGATATTCAAACATCCCCATAATCTAACATCTTTAACTGAGTCATAATTTTTAAAAAAGCCATAATGGCACAGAACAAATTCACACTGCAAAAGATAGCATTGGGCATAAGCAAAGAAAGATTGAACCAATATAAGATTTAAAACAAACAGGGCAAAAACCTCAAACTCTAACCCCAAGTCTGATGATAACCAGTGACATGTGTCTTGGAGTTCCAGTTCCACCCTTCCATCTAGGCTACTCATAGTCCTGAAACTCCATCCAGTGCTGACAGCTCCCTTGGCAACCATCTCATAGTCCTAGCATCTCCACTAAGTCTCTACTGCAACCCACAGTTCATCCTCATGGTTCCATTGGGCTTCCAGGAAGATAAGCCAACAGGCCTGCTTCACACTGCCCATGGCCGTTTTCAAAAAAAAAAATCATGTTGCATATTCAATGACCATCACTTCCTACATTTGTTAGACTCCATAGTACCAGGTAGGCTACCAATTTTTTAATCCAGGGGGTAATCAAAGGCAACTGGGAAGAGTACAAAAACTTCAATATTCAGACTCCTTATTTTAAGAGTCTGCATTCTCCCTGCTGTCCCAATGAAGATCCCCTGCCCCAATCTCAATGGTAGTCATCTCTCAAACAATTGCAGCTGAACCGGCAGCAGTCTCAGCCCCAAAATTTCATTTCTTTCATCTGCTCAAACCAGTTCATTCATTTCTATGCAAAGCAACTCTGCACAAGTTCTCAGAACACAGGCAGGCAGAACACAGCGAGTCTCTCACACAAACCGCTTCTGGAACAGTCCCAACAAAGTTCCTTCTCGTTCTCATAAGCCAAACCTCACAGTCCATAGTTCTTATTGTGTTCAGGTCTTTCCAACTCTGACCATATGAATGGTCCCTCAAGCTGTACTTAAAGCACAGCAAGGTGTCTCTTAGTCTGAGGTTTCAAGTCCTTCCATATTCCTCTTCCTGCAAGTCAGTTCCAAAAGGCCAAAGCCACAGAATCAGGGTTCTAGCAGCTATGACAGATCTCACTCTCTGCTACCAAAACTGTTGTAGTCAACCTTCTTGTTGCTGTGCAGAAAAGAACCCAACCAATAAGCAGCTTGTGAAGGAATGGGTTTATTTTGGCTTACAAACTGGAGGGGAAGATCCACCATGGCAGGGAAAATGATGGCATGGGCAGAGTGGGCATCACCTCCACCACAGCACTACAAATAGCAGCAGGAAGGTATACCAAAACCTGGCTAGAAGCTGTCTATAACCCCCATAAGATTGGCATAACAACACACCTCCAACCAGGTAACAATTCCAAAACTGCCATCAGCTGGGGATCAAGCATTCAGAACATAGTAAGTTATGGCGGACCCTTGAATCAAACCATTACAATAAATTAAATAAATAAATAAAGCAGAATAAAATTCTGACATCTTTTTAAAACATTGTTTTAAAACATTATGTAATCTCTGTAATTAAGCATATTAATTACTCAAGGAAAGGTGAAGGTAGTGTTTATGTCATTATTTCAATGTTTGGATTTAAGGTCTCATTCAGCCTAGAGGACCAACCTTCAAGATGAAGCGAATTCTTTATGAGGATGAGGCTGTAGCTTGGAGGAGGAGACACCTTGTTCCAAGAGCTAATCCAAGCAGTGGGGGATCCTTTGTTTAACTTGTGATATCAGAACTGAGACAATGACTTCCTAAGCAAAATCTTGACAAAGAGTATTAATACTTATAGCTAAAGATTGACTCTCAATAGAAGCCAAACAGAATCTAGTCAATGATTTTAAAAAAAAATCTAGGATTTAAAATTACACCTTTTTTGTTTAAATTGAACAAGATAAAATCTCTAGATATTTTAGTTTTGGTTGATTATGGTTTTATTTCCTGCACAAGAGGGGCTATATTCAGAAAGTCATTGATTATGCAGATATGTTGAAGTGTTTCCCCTACTTTTTCCTCCAGCAGTTTCAGAGTGTCAGGTCCCATATTAAGGTCTTTGATCCATTTGGACTTGATTCTTGTGCATGGAGAGAGATAAAGATCTATTTTTGTCTTTCTACATGTAGCTATCCAGTTTTCTCAGCATCATTTGTTGAAGAGGCTGTCTTTTTTTCCAATGAATATTTTTGGCTTTTTTTTTGTCAAAAATCAGATGGCTGTAACTGCCTTGTTTGGCATTAGGATCTTCTATTTTGTTCCATTGATCTATGTTCTGTTCTTGCTCCACTACCATACTGTTTTTGTTACTATGACTCTGCCATTTATCTTAAACTCATGTATGCTGATACCGTCAGCCTTATTTTTGTTGCTTAGAATTGTTTTGGCTATAAGAGACTTAGCCATCTCTCTGTAGAAATGGGAGACTCCTGCTGCCAGGATGGTGGCGCAGTTCATGGCAGCTGGTTTCAAAAAGAGGAAGCCTGGTAAGGTTGCTTTCACCTGGTCCAAGGTTTCCTTTTCTGGAGAGTTATACTGTGAGAAATGATAAGAGATGGGCCAATGAAATGGGCACCATCTAAAAGCTACCCATCATCTTGGTATAAGCGGAAGGACTGCTTGAGAAGGTCTATGTTCAGGTTTTCAGTTCAAGGGGTTCTGGAATTTATTCTAGAGGTCCAGGTTTGGAGTATGAGAAAGAAAATGACTTCTCAGGATGGAAAAAAATGTCTTAGCTAGGGGATGGTGGGCAGGAGGATGAGAAGGAATGAATGAACATTGTGCGGAATGTAGTAGAATCATAGACCACATAAACCCCTCTCAGCTTTATGTAAATACATGCAAGTCAAATGTGAGCCAAATGCACACAGGTTTGCACGCATGGAAGTGCCCGCAATCAGTGACCAGCAGTTGCCTTCTCTTTGCATCTCAGTTGGCTGGACAAGCAAGGGTTTACACTTTGCTGTTCCCAGTTCTAGAATCCAGACAACCCTGCCTGGAAAGCTGGACTAGCGGACAATAGATATTCAGGCAATTTTCTTCTTTTGCACTTGTAACTGCAATGCTTGTTTTGCGTGCTCTTCGCAAAGACACAGGAAGATGCCTTGAATTGCGTCTGAGTGTTGTACGTGGGTGCAGAAAGTGTTTAAAACAGAGCTAGAACACCTGCCACGGGGTACCTGCCTAGGGTGTCGGTACCGTGTCCTTTCTGAGCAGACTGTTTGCACACACACAAAAGGGTTGATGAGCCATAGCTAGTGCATGATCTGCCAGGTCTGCGTGCAGGGTGTTGAGAGGATGGAGAAGGCGGTAACAAGAATCAATATATATTTACGGCAGGGGCGGGGAGAAGGGTGCGTGGAGTCTGCAGGGCGGAGCAGCCCTAAAGAGAGCAAGCCTGGCTCGTGGTTGGTTCCGGAGTCTGGTACCCACGGAGGAGCAGGCAGGGAGGGAGGGGTTGCAGGCTGGAGGATCCAGCAATAAGTGTGCTGCGTTACAGCGCATAGGGCACCCTTGTTGGATCCGCATCCCCGAGCACCTCTGCCAGCCCGTCCTCGCGCCCCTCGCCCAGCCGCGCCCCTCGCTCCGTGGCCGTGGCCGTGGGCGCAGCTGGCTCAGGACACCGCGCAGCCAGAGCGGGCGCTTGTCTGGGTCTCGCCAAGCAGATCCCGATGCCTGGCACCTATGCTGGGCACCCGCGGTCCCCGGCTCTAACCTGGACGCTGGCTAGAGCATGATCTGTGCCCAGTCCTGGACTGCCAAGGTAAGCGGACGCCGAGACGGGACTTCGCCAGCCGCCCCTTCCCCGCCCTTCTCTGGGCGGCTTCCTCCGGGTCCGCAGGGCCCCAGCAGCGCCCTCCCTTCCAAGACCCGGGATCCACCCTCTTGCTTCTCCCGGGAGGTTCATTTGTCAGCCTGGGGCGCGCCACCTCGCCGACCCGCAGCCCCACCAGGCCCAGCTGGCGTCCCCGGCTGGTGACCGGGACTTGGGTAGAGCAGACAGCTCGGGCTCTCTGGAGGGGCACCGAGAGAAACAAAGAAGCTCCCAAACGTATTCCCAGCGCCTCCTCCGCCTCTCGGGCTCCCTCCCAGTGACAAGGAGGTGCCAGGGGAGGGGGCGGAGAGACCTACGTAATCCCCCTTCCCAGCCCACGCCCACCGCTGGCGAATCAAAGCCTCCAGATATGCACCGAGCCTTGGGCTGGGTTTTGGATAATTATATCCCGTGCAATGTCTGGAGTCGGTCTCTGCCCGAGATCGCCAGCGATCAGATCGCTCGGGGACCCCTGAGCGCGCGGTCAGGTGCAGACCAGGCTCCCCAGGGAGCGGCGGGCGGGAGGTGCGCGCTGGGGATGCTCCCCTGGCGCCTCCTCCGCGCTCGCTTTGGCTTTTGGCGGTGCAGTTCAGCCGGGCTGGCCACCTGAGTTTGAGCGGGAGCAGCCGCTCAGGTCACCTACCTTATTGCTGTTTGGGCCCAGGCGGGAATAGGGGTGCTGGGAAAATTACATCCTGCCCAATTTTGGCTGAAGATTCGAGACATTCTCCATACATTGCCCGGACCATGACAATGCAGCAAAACCCCAGGTCTTAAACAAAGTGATTCTCCATCCCCCTCTCCAGGGCTCTCTGCTGCTTTGATGTCCCGGCCACTTGGTTGATTGTGACAGTGTGGATGCACGGCTTCTTTGCACACAGAGGCTGGGCATCATAACTTCCCTGCCGAATTCGGCTTTTGGGGAGAGCTGGCAGGAACACAGGCTGCAGAGACTCTGGGCTTGGGTTCCCTGCACAGCCCGCCTTGTCTGCATTGGGCTAGCACGTTGGGATTTTCTTAGTTGCGGAAGATGGTATTTGACGTCGCTATTGTTTGGGTCTTACTTCTGGGATCTGCAGTGGTGCGATTGTCCCTCGTTTTTCTTCTCTTTTTGAAAAGGATAGCGATAGTGTACCTGGCAGAAATGGATCAAAGAAGAGCAGTGTAGTTCAGAGATTAAGGGCAGCAGCCTCTTTTTCTGGGATTTAAACGAGATTTAAGAGGGTAGGTGCCCTACCCAGGAAGGCCAGCCTTTAAAGACCCCAGCAGTGCTGTGGTCCAAGACATCTCAAGGTGGCCAGATCTTCGTTTCTCAGCAGCGGGACTCTCTTCGGCTGTGGCTGTCACGGTAATTCATTCTAGCTTGGGCATTCATTTTGAAAATGTGCTTTCCACTAAGAAGGGATTACTGTCCACATGCCTAGCCTAGTATGAATGTGCCTGCCTGCTGGTAGAGAAATGGGTTGTGACAGAATTCCCTGTTGCCTGTTCCCACCATTTGCTGCCTCCTCCGGAATGTGGCGTTGGTAAAATGATCTATTTTAATCCCTAGACCTATAGGCAAATTGCACTTTGAAGTATTTCATTTGCTAAACTATGTTCGAACTAATTTCACACAAAGAGCTCTCCCTAGTGCAGCTGGCTGCTTTGCAGAATGATAGTTCTCTTTTTGTCTGGAGTAGTTTTTCATGAAGGCAATTGCCCAAGTTTGTTCAGATGTGTCATTGGCTAGGTTTGGGAGGCCACGCATTCTGAGTTGGAACAGCCTGTCTATGCATCAGTGTATAGGGACTGCGGCTGCTGTTATTTATGGATATAGCATCATTTGATTTGATTCCTTCCACACTTCTGGCCTTTGAAGATGCGCATGTTGAAGCCTTTCTTTCTGTGTATCAGATATGACTATTAATCAAGAAGATACTAAAAGGCTTCATGAAATCATGAGATGTAAATCTCGGTTTCATTCATTATCTGTAAAATGAGATCTATCGAATTCCGTGATTCCTTCTAGTTCTAGCATTCTGTGTAGCTGATAGAATGGCAAGGAAAGTTACTCAGTCTAGGCAAGGCAAATAATCATAGCTCAAACAATATAAGCCAAACGAGGCTTATTATAAACTTCAATATTTATTTTTCTACCTCAAGAATTTTGACTTCAGTATGTGCATTTTTTCCATAAATGAAATTAGATAGAAGTTCAAACAGCTCATTTTTGTCCATTACAGAAAAAAATATTTGGTGGTGGGAAGAGTGGTGGGGAGCAAAATAATGTTGAATTCATTGGGTAACAGGTATTTTTATTTATAGATTTTATTCCTTGAAATCTAGTGTTGGATAATTGAGAGTTAGCTTTTTTCCAGTGATTGTTTCTGGTTTGTTTGTTTCTAATAAAAGATTCTAGATAGTTATTTCATCATGTGTAATAATTGGTGATAGCATCAGGCTTACTTTCCATGATATGATTTAATATTGCTAATAATAGTTGCTAGCATGTGTTATTTGTTGCAATACTGAATGAGACAATGATGGTTTTAAACAGACCAAGTGTTTTCCTGTGCTTGGAGTAATGATTACAATTGAGAGATGGCCAAAGCATTTGCTCACTGATTTAGGCTTAGCCACTGTTTCCCATGGTTGTACACTGATTTCTTTAAAAGTTACAATAAAAAAAAATCCTGAAATAGCAGACTCTGCCCGATATTAACCACTTCTCCTGCTTTCTGTTAGCCTTTTCATTCATACAGCTAAGTTAGCACTGATCATTTTGCAGTTACCTGAGTTGTGATTCCGTGACAGCCTCCTAGTCTAAACATGGCCTGGGCTTTTGCAGGACAAGGACCCAGTTGTATCTGCCTCTCACATCTCCAGTGCCTAGCACTTTTTGCCTTTGACATGGGATGTAGTGAGGAATGTTTACCTTGTGGGTTTTGGGTCATAGAGATGCCCTATAATGATATAGGCAGGAGATAGGTGGGAATTTTCTGCTTCATGAGTCAGCTGGAGGAATCAGAGAGGTTATGTAAGATGCTTATGGAAAATGGTAAGCCAGGACTCAAATCTAGCCCTCCTATCAGACTGCCTCTAAGAGAGGCTCCACTCCTCTAGGTAAAACAAAGAGAAAGCTATGTAGAAAGTAAATGCACATGCTACGGATTGGGGTTATTTATTTTGCACTTGAATTTTCTGGATTGTCCATTTTGAAAAAAAAATCTCATCATTGCCCTGTCTTGTCTTGCCTTAGAAGGAAGTTGGTTGGGCCTAAAGATCCTGTAACTTGTGCTTACTCAGAAGGGTTAGACCCTTCTACCATCTTCTCCACATCTTGAGTCTACTGTTGATTTGAGCTTGCTAGGATGGACATGTCTAGGAAATGCTACAGAGCAGCCCATACTTCTTTAAATCATATTTAACCACCATCAAGTGTATTTCTGAAATGATCCAGCAGCTAGAAATAAGCACCATTCCCTGGGTTAGGCTCCCTTGATGGAATCTTTAGGTAGGCAGACTCCTAGACAATCGAGTAGGTGTAACATAACCTACATCAAGACCCCCTACTTCTCTTCCACTTACCAGAATAGGCTGTGCTTAGGATGGTGGGAAGTTCAGTCTCCATGCATCCTGTCTGCAGTGAGTTCTATTCGGGTCATTTTCCTCTCCTGCTCTGGTTTCTTCTTTAGAAATGGAAAGTTGAACTGGCCAAGTTAAACCACAGGTCACTTTTAACACATGACTTTGAGCATGTTTTTGTATTTGCACTCCATTGAGTCAATTTGAGGATGAAAAATAATAGTGGTAATTTGTTTATATATATACATGGAATAATATATGTAAAATCACTTAAAGCAACATGTGTTCATATTGAGCTTCTAATGACCATTTGAATCTTCTATTAATCCTATTCTCTATAATTGTAATTAATAATCTTTTGTTTACACCTGCTTTCTTATTTATAACTAAACTTAATATGTTAAAGAAAAAAAATTGTGACATTTTTGTTGTTCCCAATGAGGAGTGAATGGTGAAAATGTATACTATTTTCAAAATGTTTAGAATTTTAGCATTTAGGTAAGCTTCAAGACTTAGAGCAAAGCCCTTTTACCCTCACACTGTTTCTCTAGCTGAGTAATTTTTGCATCAAAAGTGTTCTTTGAGATTCATTCAGAATTTTCACTAGAAAAATTTCTCATTTAGTAACCTTCATACACTTCAGCTCAATCCAACCTCTTTAACACCTCCCACCTCTGGTAAACATATCCCAGCTGGAAACATGCCACTCACCCCATGGGGCTATACACCAGGTGGCAGTCAGAGCCCCAGAGAATTCCTACTTCTTGTTACCCAATTTTACTTTCTGAGGTTTGTTAGCATTGCCATTCTAGATTAAGATATAGTCAACTAGAGAGACAGGTAATTTTTTTTTTGATGACTGTAGTATTCATGTGTTTTTCACAAGACTTTCAGACCACCATCTGAAATCTAAATTCTTAAAGCCTTTCAAAATACTTTAGGAATAAGAAAAGCATATTGGTGATTTTATACATCCCATACCATAATGTGTGAATGTGAAGTTATTAGTAAGTGGCTGTTGGGTTTTGTGATGTGGACACTGTAGGGAAAATAAAATGATAATTGGTCAGTACAGGTTGACAATAGTGCCACTGTGCATTGGCAGGATATCACAAAGACCAGTAACCTCCCCATCACTGGATTTCCATGGCAACAAGTGAGGTGCACCATGTGTTTGTCCAGAACCATACTTTCCAAATTTATTGGCTTGAAGTTTGATGCACACAGAGGACTGAAAAATAAAAATGCAGGGTGCAGATGGGCTCTGATGTTAACTATTGCATATGATATTTTTGGTTGGACGAAACTTAAGCCTGTATTGGGAGAAGGGAGGAGGGAGAGCTGGAAAAGGACGCCATCTGTGCCCATGATGACGAACACGATCATGGAGACTTCATTCGGAGTCCCTTTTATATATTTAGTAGAGCAGATTTTTCATTTCACACTTTCTAGATATATTTGTATTGCACAGATGTCAGGGAAATATCATGTGTGTTAAAGAAAAAAAAAGACCAAAATTCACTTCCATGGCCCCAAACTGTAATTCAATCACTTTGTCCTTAAATTAACACTTATTTAACTTGCATGAATGCTTCCTATTTTTCTTTCAGGGTTTAAGTCAGAGTAGTTTGAGAAACAGAACCTCAGTCCTACACATCATTCACAGGCAGAGATTCAAGTTGTGGGGGTGGGGAGAGATTTGAATTATACATAGAAGACCTTGCCTTGGGACAGATGGAGCCCCTCAGTGAGTCATTACTCCTTCCTGTAAGGCATAAGCCAGCTGAAAGGATGATACCATATAGGCTGGGGCTCAGTTGGCAGAGTGCTTGCCTAGGGCACAACAGCACTGTATTCCATCGGCAGCACTGCGTAAATGGGCAGAGGTGGCACACACCTGTAATACCAACACTCGAGAACAGAGGGGGAAGGATCAGAAATTTAAGGTCATCTTTATCTACACAGGGAGTTTAAGGCCAGTCTAGGCTACATGAAACCTTATATATGCATTTGTGTATACATATATACACAAACATACATGCATACATATATACACTCATATATGTTTATGGAGAGAGAGATATATATAGAGAGAGAGACACTCCAGGATGTGACCAATAGGCTATTTTCTGAAAGAACTTCACTATGATTCATACTTGCTTTTGCCATCAAAAGTTAAAACTTGTGGGGCTGGGGAAATGGTGAGTGGGTAAAGTACTTACCATGAGGAACTGAGTTCTGATCCCTAAAGCCATGTAAAGATGCTGGCTGTGGTGGCACAGGCTTGTAATCTCAGCACTGGGGAGTAGAGATAGGATGAATCCACAGAGCTCACTTGTCTAGCTTGTCTGGAAGAATCAGTGAACTCTGGGCTCAGTGAGAGACCCTGAGTGGAAGGTGAAAAGTCATATGGGATGACACCTGATGTTGGTCTCTGGCTCCCATTCACATGCACACACATGTGCAGCGCCACACACTGATGTACAGAAGCACATATGCATGCACCCCCATATGCATACCTACCACACACATACCCACACCCCATCACACACACACACACATACACAGTACACACACATGTATAAACACACACATGTGTACAAACCACTTACATATACATGAATGTTTCAAAAAACTTTGAAAAGCTTGTTAAACTTAATTAAGCTCTTTCTTCTGTTTTGGTCACAAGTTATTTTTGTAGACATGAGCTTTCTAAAACTTAAAAAAATCTAGTTTTGATCGAATGATGGTGAGTCTCAATTGTCAAGTTGAATGGATCGGGAATCAAGTATGAAACACATCTCTTGGGTAGGTCTGTAAGGGCATTTCCAGGAAGAATTAACTGAGGGGGAAAGGCTTTCCCTTAGAGTGGATAGCCCTTTTGGCAGTGTGGCTGAGATAGCAAGAGGTCTGAGGGAAACACAATGTTGCATTTGCCTGCTAGCCTTTACTCTTTGCTGGTGAGTCCCTCTACCCTGTTGCTGAAATCTTTTGTGAACATGGAACCCAGCTTCTTCAGCCTTCCAGCATGAACTGAGTGGACTGAAGACCAGAAGCTCTCCAGGAATCCTCTAAGCCTTCAGTGTTAGACTCGGAATGCTGAGGCATCTTGCTGTGTGAACCCAGAAGCTACTGGGTTATTTGCCTTTCCAGCCTGCAGACAGTCATTGTTGAACTGCTCAGCCTCTCCTGTAAGCCAGTCTAATAAACCTCCTGTGAAGTATATCTTCATTTTGTCAGTTCTGTTCCTCTCCAGTACCCCGGCCAATATAGAGGGTTTTACCAATACTGCTCTTCCCCCCAAACACACCTCAGCCTTGTGTTGAGTGTTCCCTCCCTGCAGGACAGTGGCACATAGGCCTGTACTAAAAGGAGAAGAAAATGACAAGCAGATAGACTGAAGTGTATTACATTTAAAAAAAATGCATCCTCTGGCTCCTGACCCTTCCACTATTGATTTTTTCTTCCCTCTATAAATTGTGCCTCAAAAAGATGCCTCACTAGCTTTTTTTTTTCTCTTGCTCTTAGCTTCTAAAACTACCTTTTACTTGGGATTGTTTAGTTCTTACAAATAATGCATTTAGCATGTATGTAAATTATGAAATGAAATAAAATAAGTGCCTACCATGTAATCTGAGATTAGAATACACTGGTTCCTCTTCAGGTCTCCTGTTCCTTCCCCCTTTCTTAGAGCATTGCTTCTCTCTCTCCCACACCACTCTCTCTAAGATCACCACCTTGTGGAGTACAAAGGCCACATCTCTATCCCAGTTCTGCTGAGCTCAGTGGTGTTCCTCTGAGGATCTCTCTCTCTCTCTCTCTCTCTCTCTCTCTCTCTCTCTCTCTCTCTCTCTCTCTCTCTCTCTCTCTCTCTCTCTCTCTCTCTCTCTCTCTCTGTCTCTCACCTAATGCTTCTTCCAGGCCATGGTTCCCTGGTTTTCATGCCATCCCCATGGATCCTCTTTATCAGGTTGTCTGAATGGCACTGGAGTTCTTACTGCTGCAGACCCTGACTAAACAACTTCATCTTCTCCTCTTCCTCCTTCTCCTCTTCCTCCTCTTCTTCTTTCTTCTTCTTCTTCTTCTTCTTCCTTCTTCTTCTTCTTCTTCTTCTTCTTCTTCTTCTTCTTCTTCTTCTTCTTCTTCTTCTTCTTCTTCTTTCTTTCTTTCTTTCTTT
>PVHP010034615.1:0-20263 GCA_004024765.1 Zapus hudsonius
GCTCCACCACGCCCCCTAGTGCTGGGATTAAAGGAGAGCTCCACCAGGCCCCCTAGTGCTGGGATTAAAGGAGAGCTCAACCACGCCCCCTAGTGCTGGGATTAAAGGAGGGCTCCACCACGCCCCCTAGTGCTGGGATTAAAGGAGAGCTGAGAGGAAAGGCAAGCACCACCACACCAGGCTCGCCTTGCTGTTTTGATGCCATACCTCAGTTTCTGAGAAAGTTGTGTTAAAATAATCTTCCAGACACCAAATGGCCTTGATATTCATGACTTAGCAGTTCCTGATAAATACCTACACATAATGGGAGGAAAAGATGATGACACGGAAACAAAACAGACTAATTGAGAGGGGGAAGAGATATGAGGGAGGTGGGAGGGAATGATAATAGTTTATTATCTATAATTATGGAAGCTATCAATAAAAAGTTTTAAAAAAAGAATCTTGATCATTCTAGGTCATTTTATTCCTCCTTATATTTTCATATATTTAAAAATATTCATGGAAATGATATATGTTCATGATTAAAAAAATTACTAATGCCCATTGATACCAATATATAGCGTCTCTTTCTGTGGATACCTTTAAGCGTGAATATACTCTCCTTGGTTGTAGGTATGATTCATTCTATTATCTTTATTTGCTCCATTCTCATCATTTCTTTTCTTCTGGAAATTTTAGTAAATTTAGTAAATTTACAGTTACTCTAGTAACTGCCTGTTTTAATACTATTTTGCATTTTATATTATTATATTTTTTACTCAAATTTATTTATTTTAACATTCTTCTGTTTTGTTGAGTAGACCTTCATGAGTGCAGATGTGTATGTGTATGTTTGTGTGGTGTGTGTATGTGTGTGTATGTATGTGTGTGTGCATGTATGTGTGCATGTGTGTCCATGTGTGTGTGGTGTGTATGTGTGTATGTGTGTGTGGTGTATGTATGTGTGTGCATGTGTGTGTAGTGCGGTGTGTGCATGTGTGGTGTGTGTGTCCATATGTGTGTGTGTGTCCATATGTGTGTGTGGTGTGTATGTGTGCATGTGTGTATGTGTGTGTGTGCAGTCATTCATTCATTCATACAAAGCTGAGTACCCGTGTTCTTTCCAGCTGCAGCTGTTAGGAAGAAGCTTCTATGGACATTCACTTTCCAATGTCTGTGAGGACATCTCTTTCTCTTGGATAAACCCCGGGGACCAGAAGCGACAGCCCCTTGTCCAGAATGGCAGGGCTATTTGCTCTTTTCATCAGCAAGGGAGGAAACCAGGTTGCCTCAGATTCTTGGCAGGTTTTGGTCTGTTCCAGTAACTCCACCCATTCCATTTGGGTTTTTGGTTTTGTGCTATTGTGAATTTACTACGCATTTCATGAATAGCCATTTTTAAAAATACTCACTGTGATGGTTTATATTGATTTCCAACTCTGTAGGAGCTGGAATCACCTGCGAGGGGTTACCCAGATCAGGCCAGCCTCTGTGCGGATGATCGTGGTCAGGTGGAGGTGGGAAGCCCCTCAACACTGTGGGTCCTGGACTGGCTACTCAGAGAGAGCTGCCTGAACCGAGCTGTCATCTCTTTCTGCCTCCTCACTGGACTGAATGGGACCAGGCCCAGGCCTGGGCCTTCCACGTAAAACTAAGCAAATCTTCTGTCTTCCAACTGACTTTTGTCAAGTAGTTTGTCACAGCAAGGAGAAGGTAACACTAACCACGTCTGTTTCTGCTCTGACCAAATGTCTGTCGTTTGCATGTTCGTAGGTTAATTCCTCAGCGTTTAGTTTGAGGTTGTAATGTTTCTTGTGTATATATTACAGGCCCCCTGTCACATGTTTCCTGTGAATCCACGACTTGTCCTTCCGTTCTCTCAACAGGCCTCTGAGGAGTGGCACCTTCATTGCCATGAACTTCTGCTCTTCTGTCTTGTGGGGAAAAAAAACCACATTTTATCTAAATTCACAAAAATGTCCTCCATTTCTTAAAATCCATTTTCTTGACAGAGTTTTAATTTATCCTTCTCAACCGTTGTCCTGGCTCCTATCTGTTACTTGAATTTCTGTAAGTTTTAGGGTCACTTGGTTGCTTTCATTTCCATTTTTGTGGTGCTAAGAATTGAACCCAGGGCCTTGTGCATGCGAGGTAAGTGAGCTACCTCTAAGCTATCTCCTCAGTTCTTAAGTGGCTTTCTAAAAGAAAACTAATCCCTGATCTTGATGAGCACAGCATTGAATTTAAAAATCAACTGAGCTGGTTGTGGTGGCACACGCCGGTAGGATATTGCTGAAGAGGTGGAGGCAGGAGGATCATGAGTTCAAGGCCAGCCTGGGCTACACATTTTAATGGGCTGGAGAGATGGCACAGCGGTTAAGGTACTTGCCTCCAGTGCCTAAGGCTCCTGGTTCAATTCCCCAGGACCCACATAAGCCAGACCCACAAGGTGGTGGCCCTGGTGCTCTCTCTCTCTCTCTCTCTCTCTCTCTCTCTCTCTCTCTCTCTCTATATATATATATATATATATATATATATATATATATATATATATATATATATATATATATATATATGTATATATATACATATATATGCTTGAAAATAAATAAAAAATATTTTTAAAAAAATCAACTGGGAACAACTCAGCTCTTATTTTTTTAAAATATTTTATTTATTCATTTTCAAGCAGAGAGAGAGAGAGTATACCAGGGCCACCATCTTGTGCGTCTGGCTTATGTGGGACCACCTGGGGAATTGAACCCAGGGCCTTAGGCACTGGAGGCAAGTGCTTTAACCGCTGAGCCATCTCTCCAGCCCTCTTATTTTTAAAATATATGTTGTCATTGTTTGTTGCAATCACTTCTCATTGCTGGACAAACACACCCCACCTTCAGAAGCAGCTCATGAGAGGAAAGGGTCTGTTTCAGGCTTACAGATTCCAGGGGAGCTTCCTCACGTCCAGAGCCAGAGTTCAAGCTGGCTCACAGCACAGCTCAGGCCTGGACTCAGCTCCACTCCCAGCGACACACCTCCTCCAGCAAGGCTCCGCCTTCCAGGTGCTCCACCAGCTGGGGACTGAGTAGGAAGCTTAAGCATAGCACCCAGGCTCTGGGGGGTAGTTACGCTCAAACCACCCCATCATTGCTCACATACAATGAGGCCAACTGGTCAGGACGCCACTGCCATTGAGTTCATTCATCGCAGTTTCCTCAAGGAGGACGGGCACACGCTATATCTACAGTGGGAACAGCCCAGTGGGGGACTTGGGTAGGAGCCCTTCTGTGGCTTCCATGGTAAAGACAGGGACAGGAGGTGCTTACACAGGACTGGGCACTGGGGATGAGTAGTTTGTTCTCACTTAAGGGCTGATCTGGGGCTGGATGCTGCTTGCCAAGCAAGCACAGGGCCTGAGTTCAATCTCTGGCACCCATGCAGGCGTAGTGACGCAAGCCTGTAATCTCAGCGCCAAGGAGTGGGAGTCAGGAGATGCCTGGGGCTTATTGCCCAGCTAGTTTAGGTGAATTGGTGAGTTCTGGGTTTATCAAAAACCAGTCACAAAGGGTAGGGTGGAGAGCGACTGAGGAGGACCCCCTAGGACTACCTCTGGTCTCCACACACATGTGCAAGTTTGCCCACCCCCACACAAAACTCACGCACATACTCACCACTCACACACAGAACACACACACACATACCCACCACTCTCACACACACATATACCCACAACTCACACACACAGGACACACACATACCCACCACTCACACACACAATTGGCTGGCCCAAGGAGGCACAGTCCCTCTCCAGCAAGTGAGATGAGACCTCATCAGCTAGGGCATCAAAAATACAGAAAATACGGGCAAAAAGTTAATATAATTTTTAGAATATTGACTATTTCAGTGTATGAAGATGGGGTTTCTTCATTTCCTAAGGTGCTTCAAACTTCTTTCACCAACACTGTGGCTCCTGGCACACATACCTGGGGCATATCTTGTTAGATCTCCCCTTAAAATAGTTCATGCTGGGGCTGGAGAGATTGCTCAGCGGTTAAGGCACTTGCCTCCAGTGCCTAAGGCCCCAGGTTCAATTCCCCAGTACCCACATGGGCCAGGCCCACAAGGTGGTGGCCTTGGTGCTCTCTCTCTCTCTCTCTCTCTCTCTCTCTCTATCTGCTTGAAAATGAATAAATAAAATTAAAAAAAGATATTTAAAAAATAGTTCATGCTGTGTTCATACTATTTGAAATGACATTTGCAGAAGTTCAGTGTTCAATTTTTCGTGTCAACTATGTGAAAGTAGGGGATTTAACCTCTATTTAAGATTTACATTAACCTTACATCCTGCCAACTTGCTCGGTGTAATTATTAGTTAGCGTAACCATTCTGTCTAATTCTGCCTCTCTTTTCCCCTGTTTAGCAGACAGTCCGCGTGTAGCAGGCATTTAAGAACCAAGATTACTGATTCTGGTATCCATCGGCTTATCTGTTTCCCTGTCTGGATGTTTTTTCCTGCTCCCTGACATGATGTGATTTCCACTGGATTATGGATACTGGGTTTGGGTGCTTTAAATACTGTGCTCCATTTAGGGAGGAAGGTAAGCTCCCCAGTATTGGTTTATTTATTTATTTTTTTAGTGTTTGAGTTTTAAGCTTTGTTGAGAAATGGATAAGTAAACTGCAGTGCCTCTGTCATGGTTTGATCCAGGGGTCCCCCACAAACAAATGAATGTGTTCTGATAGATCGATCCTCAGCTGATGGCAGTTTGAGTTTTACAACCTCGATGGAGCTGTGTTGTTGGGGGCGGGCTTATGGGGTTATAAGCCAGCTCCCCCTTGCCAGTATTTGGCACACCTTCCTGCCGCTGTTTGCAGTGCTGTGGCGGAGGTGATGTCCACCCCTCTACTCATGCCATCGTTTTCCCTGCCAGGATGGAGTCTCCCCTCGAGTCTGTAAGCCAAATAAACCCCTTCCTCCACAAGCCGCTTTTGTTTGGGTTCTTCCTGCGCAGCAACTAGAAAGCTGACCGCAACAGCCTCCTAATAAATATTATGGTTCTCAGGAAGTTTCAGCCTCAAATTTTGCACATGTGCTGGGAATACACTCAGTGTGACTGAGTGTGTGAAAAAGCTGATGATGTACCTAGACCACAGAGTCCCTATTCATTGATCGGCACCACACATCTATCAACTGATGATGTTGAGGGAGATACACTGAACATATAGGGTTATTTTTCTCCGGAGGTGAGTTCAAGGTCACTAAATAGTTTTAATATTCTCTGAGTTTCATATTTACATCTTTCCACAATTCCTCACCCTTATTACTATTATTACTACCAGTAATAATAGTAATACTACCAGTAATTATTACTACCAGTAATAATACCAGTAGTAGTAGTACTGGGATTGAACCTGGGGCTTGGCGCATACTCGGCAAACACTCTACCAATGAACCATGTCCTAAGCCTTATTTGCATTTTGCAAAGTTTTAAGACAGGGACTCAGGAAATTACCCAGGCAAGCCTTGAACTCATTCTGTAACTCAGGAGTCTTGAACATGTGTGTGATCCTCCTGCCTCAGCCTCCCCAAGTAGCTGAGATTATAGGTCTGTGTCACCATCCCTGGCTGTGAATATCATCCTTTTTAAGAGAAAGAGGAGGGGCTGGAGGGATGGCTCAGCTGTTAAGGCACTTATCTCTAGTGCCTAAGGCCCTGAGTTCAATTCCCCAGTACCCACATAAGCCAGACCCACAAGGTGGTGGCCCTGGTGTGCTCTCTCTCTCTCTCTCTCTCTCTCTCTCTCTCTCTCTCTCTCTCTCTTTCTCTTTCTCTTTCTCTCTGTGAGCTTGAAAGTGAATAAATAAAATATTTAAGAGAGAGGGTAAAACTGTTGATGATAATAAAATGCTTGGCACCACTCTCATGGCTGAAAGGAAAATTAGCGATGTCCCTGAGTGATGGAGGGTGGGAAGCAGCTGGTACTCACATGCAATGTGATAGGAGGACCCAGTTCCAACTGCATGACTCCTTTAGGTGAGTTCTCTAACACTCAAAATACAGACACCTCTTGGGCCAGCAACCACTTCCCTCGGGAGACACTGAGAAGGAGAGTGTGCAGACACATGATGTGCTCACCACAGGCCCATACTGCCTACAACCCAAGGTCCCCACAGAGGGACACATAGACCAGTGAATATGTGTCTCAGTGATGGTAGAACACGGTTCAGAAGGAGTCAGTGCTGGATGTGGGGAATCCAGGGAGCACAGAGCTGAGGAAAGTCATCCAGACAGAGCAGAGGGCGTCTGAATGAAGCCATTGGGCCAGGAGGCTCCAGCCTGTCTGGAGACAGGATACAGGTGGCCCTTGCACCTGGAGTCAGGCAGGAGAGGAGCCATCTGGGGCTGAGATGAGGTCTCCATTGAGAGCATGCCAGGCTGGCTGCACCTGTATAATTGTGCCTGTGTCTCCATTCATGTTAGGGTTCCTTTTTAATGACCCTAATCAAAATAAGATATTCATAAAGAGTGTAACTGTCCATGAGGGTTGATCGTACAGAAAGATACCTGCAGCATGACCAGATAGTCATAAACTCAGGGAAGCCAGCCCACGTGGGGCGCTAGAATTCTGAAGGTAGTTGTAAGTCCTGCCAGGTGTGGTGGTGAACATCTTTAATCCCAGCATTTGGAGGAAGAGGTAAGAGGATCACTGTAAGTCCAAGGCCAGCCTGGGACTTCAGAGTGAGTGCCAGGTTAGCCTGAGCTAGAGTGAGGCCCTACCTAGTAAACGAAAATTCTCTATGACTGAATAATATCCATGCATATCTATGACAGTTCCAAAGACCTAGAGACAAGCCTGTGAAGACAGAGAAGTGGGGCTCAGGGGGTGGCTCACTAGGCAGAGTGTTTGTCTATGAGATGCAACGCTCCAGGTTTGATCACCAGTGTCTCAAACCAGCTATGGCGGTGAACACTTGTAATTTCAGCAGTTGGAGGTAGAAACGGGAGTTTCAGAAGTTCAAGGCTATCTCAGCTCCTTAGACTTCAACGTCAGCCTGGGAGATATGAGATACTGCCTTAAAAAAATGTCTTCCCCTTCCTCTCATTCCTTCTCCTCAGCCTTCCTTCTGCCTCTATTCCCCATCCTTGACTGTCCACTTCTCATTCCCTCTTTTTAAAATTGGTTTGGTTTATTTATTTATTCATTTTTAAATATTTAAATATTTAATTTATTTATTTGCAAGTGAAGAAAGACAGGAGAGATGAGAGAGAGAGAGAGAGAGAGAGAGAGAGAGAGAGAGAGAGAGAGAGAATGGTACATGTCGAACCCACAAATGCCAAGAAAAGACCATAGACTCAAATTTAGGCCAAATTGAAGCAAACTGTATTTGTGCACACAGGAGCTGGCCAGCGGCTGTCTCAGCCAAACGCAGGGCTCAGGAGACTAGCAGCCAACAAAGGAAAAAGTGGGGTTTTATCTCCAAAACCTCAGAACATTTCCAGTAAGGAATTTATCAAACAGAAGTGCAATTAAGCAGGACTTACAGGGGTGAAGTATTGCAGTTATCTGTAAATTCCATGTGAGTCAAAATAACCAGAAACCTTCTTCAAAGCACAAGCAACTTCCAGGACTGCTTCCCCATGATCTTTGCAGCTGTGTTGCCCTGTCCGTCTCTCAGGGCAGCGCTCTCCCCTGGTATAAACTATCCTCTGTCTTCTCTTCAAGGACATCTTTCTGCTAGGTTCTCTGAGATTCTTTGGCTGCTGAGTGGGGAGATTAGCCTCCCTGTAGTTAACTCTTTCAGCAGCCTTACTGGTTTCAGTTTTCTTCCCTCTCACAACCTTTAGTAATTAACCCTTTTTCCCTGTTGGCATTTTGTCCTCTGGATGGCCTGGATCTTCTCATGGTCTGGGAAGAGTGATAGCATAGTCAGGGTGGGGAGATTCCTAAGAGGGGTTGAGCCCACTCAGAGAAATTCCAGGCAGGTTCAAGATATGGTCAGAACAGGCAGAACTTTGTTACAAAATAGTTTTTAACTCCAAGATGGAGTCTGTCAGGTTCTTCATACACCATAACCTCCAGCCACTGCAAACGAACTCCAGATGCATGTGCCACTTTGTGCATCTGGCTTTACGTGGGTACTGGGGAATCAAACCCTGGTTGATGGCCTTAACCAATGAACCATCTCTCTATCTCTATCCCAGGATTTTCTTTCTTTTTAGATTTTTTATTAAGTCAATATCTTTATTATGAATAATTATATACACTATGTGAGCAAATCTTGTGATAGTACCCCCATTTCCATCCTCTCTGTCCCCTACCCACTGGGGTCCCTCCTTGGTGCACATACTGGCTCAGTCCATGGTGTTATGAATTGCACAAGAGGTAGCCAGGTTTTCTTTCCCTTTGTATGTGGTTGTTGTTGGGGGGGGGCAATGTCTCTGGATATTTTCCCCCACCATGGCTCTTAAAATCTTTCCAGCCCCTCTTTTGCTCCATTCCTTTAGTCATGGTGGGTGAGTTTTTTAAAAATATTTTATTTATTCATTTTCTAGCAGAGAGAGAGAGAGAGAGAGAGAGAGAGAGAGAGAGAGAGAGAGAGAGAGTACACCAGGGCTACCACCTTGTGGGTCTGGCATATGTGGGTCCTGGGGAATTGAACCCAGGGCCTTAGGCACTGGAGGCAAGTGCCTTAACCGCTGAGCCATCTCTCCAGCCTGGTGGGTGAGTTTTAAGTCTGCTTTGTTGTTGAGTTCTTAAGTGTCTCTGGACTTAAGATATGAGATATGAGAAGACCTGAGATTATAGGTCTGTGTCACCATCCCTGCCTATGAATATTATCTTTTTTAAGAGAAAGGGTAAAACTGTTGATGGTAATAAAACGCTTGGCCTCACTCGATCATGATACCTGTTAGATATTGTTGGTATCTGTCTCCATTGACCTTTCCTGGGTTATCTGACTTGCTGTGGTAATTGGTCTCCTGTTTATCTCGTCACTTTCTCGTAGGTTTCATTTGGGCCCTGTGTGATAGGCCAGGCGTGGTTTATCTCCTGCCAGGATGTCAGCCATCATCCAATGTCTTGTTGGTGGAATTGGGTTGTCCCCAGCGCTCTCACTGCCTCCTGAAAAATACAAACAGACTCTCCATCAGAGAGTGAGACCAGCGACCCATGGAGGCTGCATGAATGTGGACAAGCCTGTGTCTGTGCTGCCCCTCATTCCTCCACCGGGACCAAACCTGGACAGACTATGCTCACGAGGATGACCGTGACCAGGAGAACACTGGTAATCAGTCTCCAGCCAAGACCTGGTTTTTAAAAACATTGGAGGAAGTAGAGTTGCAGGCCCTCAATGCTGGCAATGGCATTGCGAGTCTGGAGGCTGCTTGGCAGACAGGAACTTCCAGGCTGGTGGTGTGACTTGCCCAGTGTCTGAAAGGAGTGGCCACGGCATCTGAGTGTTGGCGCAGGAGTCCTGATCCCAGGCAGGCTGGCTGCCCGGAAGAAGCAGCAGACTTATGTGTGGTGACCCTCCTTCCTCCACAAGGGTTCAGAGGGACCAGTCCTCACCCATCCCTGCCCCTGGGGTGGGTAACACACCCTTCCACAGCCCCAGTCTGCACGGGGCAATAAAGGTCACTCTGGGAGGAACTCAGAACCAAGTCAGACCCTTGTCTCTACAACCCCAGGTAAGCCCTGTCTTTCCTCTCCCACCCTGTTCACCTCCACCACCTGCTCGGTGTCTTCAGCGCCACCTGTCTGCTGAGCAGGCTGGGACCTTTGGAATGATCTCAGCATAGACAGAGAGAAGAAATGCCAGATGAGCCAGAGACCATTGGGTTCCGAGACAGCTTCGGTGGTGTGTGTTGTGAACTTTGCATCTATGTCTGCCACAATCTGAGTCCCTTTCCAGAAACTCTCCTAATCAGGCCACGAGGAGAACCTCCCGGGGCTCGAGCTGGAAGCAGCGGCTGGCGCGAGGAAGATCCACCCGTGCTTGCTCTGTCCAACTGTCCTCCACGGAGTCAAGAAGTCATTAACAATGCACTTAAGAAGCCAGCCTGATATTGATCCATGGCGGGGTTAGGGGAGGTGGCGAACCTTGAGAGAGAAGAACAGTGTGATGAACCAAATGGGTTTTTTCCTGATGGATTATTCGAGAAAGCACTGTCATCATGTAATTTTCCAGACAGTTGGATCAATGATGTCAACTCTGACCCCAGGGTTTGAGTGATGACTCAGATTTGGGAGTTCAGGATTAATGGATGGGGAAAGAGTCACGTCCTCCCTAATGGAGACTACGGAGTCACTCATCGTGACCCAAGGAGATTAGTCACCAAACCATCCCCGAAGACGCAAACAATAGCCTACCCTCCCTGACTGGGGCTCTCACTTATTTAAGTGCCTGTGCACATCCAAATGCATTTCCTGTGGTGAAAGGCGGCGGCTGAGGTCATCAGAGCTGCTTGCTTGTCCCAGACGATGTCAGCTATGGAGAACTCGGGCAAAGCTACAGAGGAGTCTGTGTGTCACAGCACACCACAGGAGAGCGCCATTCTGATCATGTCCCCTCCCTTTCCACTCACAGCCGTGGCTCCAAGCTGCAGACTTCCAGAGTCCCAAGGAATCCTTCCCGAGACTTGCCCATCAAGTGATAGACCGTCTCCAGCCACCTCTTCCAGTTCCTCAATGGCCCTTTGCGTCTTAGCTCACCTTTTATGAGAAACAAGCGACCACAGACCAGACAGGCTCCAAAGGAAAGAAGCTCATGGTTTTGGAGGTTCAAGGTCAAGGCGATCACCTTCTTACTGAGAGAGTCCTGAGGCAGCCCAGGGCATCACTGGGTCAGTGACAAAGAGCACACCTGAGTGTCTCCGTGTGCCTTGGGCTCTCCAACCTCCTATTAACAATCAGGGTCTCCACCCTCACCACCTCATGGAACCCCAGTCTCCCCCCAAGGCCCCACATTCTCAGATCTCACAGAGGGTCTGTGTGCACTCAGCGCACACTCCGCATCCCACACTCACCTGCTTGGGGTTCACTGAGCCCACGGACGGCTCTGCCATGTACGAGACAGAACAAGGTCTTCTCAGTGCAGAGACGAGTAGTGTCCCCTGGGCTCTCCACTCTGTGCGCTCTTGTCTGCCAGGTGTCCTGAATCCACCCATGCTGGGGGCTCCCTTTCTATCTCAGATGGAAGACTTGAATCCAACTGCACACGGAAGACCCCCTGGAAAGAACGTCTCCCAGTGTGACAAGAGACACTATTGGGTCCTTCCAGATCTTTGTGTCTTATATGCACATTCCAGAAAAGTTCCAAGGCAGGTTACAGTGGCCACAGGAGGACCCGCTGAAGATGGGGTTAGTCTTTGCCACTTGGGCTGAGATCCTGACAAATTCCCATGGCCCTGTCCATCTTAGAGTGGACCTTCCTGCCCGGTGGCTGCCAACCCCCTGGACATGCACATCACCCAGCAACTACGCAAGCTCACAGGACAGGCACGGTGGGTCCCAATGGAGCCGGACACTCCAATGACCACAGGTGAGCTCTGGCGTCACTGATCCTGAAGAAGAGAGAGGGCCCTTGGCTCTTCTGTAGTGATTAGAGAGGAGACAGAGGTGGCAGGAGGAGCTGGCTCTCTGGGTTGAGTTGGGTGCCCATCGGCTTCACTGAAGTTAAGACAATTCCAGCTTTAAACTCTTAAATGGTGGTTTCCTTGACTCTCCTCATCTGCAACTGGCCTCTGCGCCTTCCCTGGAGGAGGGCAGGTGCCGGGGGCACGCTATCTCCTCATGGGCTCAGGAACCTCCTGGGTCCAACACCAGCTTTGGGCTGAGGTCCTCAAGCTGTTTGCCATGTTCTTGCCACTGCTGTCCCGGAGTTAACCAGGACTCCCTGCTCTGTCCAACTGCAGCCCAGTTTCGGGTCCGTCTCCTAAACTGTGTGTGAAGGACCTTATCAACTCTGTCTTAGCTCCCTCCTATCTGATGTCCCTCAACAGCTGAACCAATGCCCTTCCTCCAGGAGCCCCAGGTGATGCCTGGGCACCATTCCCTGCCATTAGGTTGGTTTAGAAAATTCACCTTCCCTATTAATCCCTTCCCATCCCCACAGCAACCTTCTACCCCAAGCCTTGGCTGTGACTCCCTGCTGCTCAGAGTGGAGCTCCGTCTCCTCTTCAGAATCTGGCTGCAGTGACTCCAACACGAACAAGTCACTAAGCACCTGTGTCCTCAGGGTGCACAGCTGCAGTACCTTGACCTGGGGACTCCGAGGAGGCTCTGACTATATTTCATTGTCCCCCACCTACCAAGGTGTGGCTGTGTCCTGCCTTCAGCCCAGGCTGGGCATCTGCCATGAACCACGTGGCCATGGGGTTGCCTGGCCCTTCATCCACCTGGTGAGTTTGCCTCCTTCCCCTCCAAGGTGGCAGGGGAGACCCTGTGCATTACTGACTGCCTGTGACACCTGGTAAGTCACCCTGCCCGTACCCCAGCTCCCTCGCTGTCATGGGTCGTGTAAGGATGTACTGAAGATTGAATGAATCGGTGTCTGTAAGACACTGACAGCAGGCCAAGCTCCTCTGGATCTCCAGCCTCTGCAGTCGGGAACAGAAGCCGCACACGCACACACACCTGTGGGGTGGCTGTGTCCCCAAAATTTCTATGCTGAAGTCCTACCCTGCCCGTCCTCAGAGCATGCATTGCTTGGAAGTGAGGTCACTGTAGACGTGATTAGTTAGGCTGAGGTCATACTGGGGGGGGCAGGGCCTTGGTGTCTTCACAGGAGTCTCCTTGAGTCTTGTTGCACAGACACATGCACACACATGTGTGTGCGCACACAGACACACACAGAAGATGCTATGGGACAGTGCAGACAGGTCAGGATGACTGAGGCCTAGTCAGAGAACGCAGATACCTCCAGCACCCAGTAGAAATTGGGGAGAGGCATGAAACTTAGCCCTCCTCCCAAAGCCTGGAGGGAAGCAGACTTCCCAGCACCCTGACCTCACACTGGTGACCTCAGAGGCTGAGACAACACGTTCATTCGTGCATTTCTTGGATTCAAGCCACCCAAGCTGCTGTGTCTGATTACAGCAACCTATGCCAACCCTGTGTGTGCACACACATGCACAAAAGCATCCATGTGCAAGCATGTGAATACACACGTGCGTGGGCTTGCACACACATGCACACACATGGACATACGTGCACACACATATACTCTCACACACATACTTGCACACACACGCACACATTGACACGTGCACACATTGACACGTGCACACACACATACTCTCACACACATACATGCACACACACGCACACATTTACACGTGCACACACACATACATGCACACACACATACACACATGCACACACACATACACGTGCGTGTGCACACATGCACACTCAGTTTTACTGAAGTCACTGATATGAGGAACCTACTCAGGAACTGTGGGTCTTGTTGGCTTTTAGTATCTTTGGTCCCCAAACCTACTTTTGCCTGAGCTGGTCCAAGTCACAAGGACCCCAGTGCCTGATGTGTCCCGTGTGTGAGTCACACCCACCCCGCCTGCTCAGCCTCTTGCTACATATTCAGTCCGCTCCCTGTGCTCACCCGAGACCAGCTACCAGGGAGGGCCTCCATCCTGCTGCCCAGGGCCCAGCTGGGAGCCAGTTGGCACCACTGCCCACATCTCCCTTGCCCTCCCCCCTCTCTGCCTGGGGCTCCCTCTCGCAGGCCTCATGGGGGGACTCCGAGTCCCTTTTCATGGTCACCTCTACCATGAGACCATCACTCTTGGAGCGGCAGCCCTCTACTGTCCCTGACGGAGGGGACACATAGAGACGGGGTTCAATTAATGTCCACGGGCTTGACCCAAGTTTCCACTGGAAATCTTGTTTCTTGACTAATGAATCTTCGAGTCTGGAAAGTCTCCCTGAGGGGCAGCCGCACATCAAAGTGATAGGCAGTTACAGGCCCTCAATGGGTATTTGCTACAGTTAATGGAATTGAATTTCCTAAGAGCTGAGCGTTTCCTCCGTCAAATATCCAATATTCCCTGACCATGAGCAATAGATAATTCGCCATCCATGTCTCAGAGTCTGTGGCCAAAGACAAGCAGCTCATTAACGAACAAGGGCACGCTGAGCAGGACTGTCCCGAAAGAAACCTGGCCGTTGCCATTAGCTGGGATCACTGGAAAATGATCTTGCTCAGTTAGCCTTGCCTCATGCTCATCAAGAGCCTTAGCACAGGCCTGGAGAGATGGCTCAGTGGTTAAGGCACTTGCCTCCAGTGCCTAAGGCCCCGGATTCAATTCCCCAGGACCCACATAAGCCAGACCCACAAGGTGGTGGCCCTGGTGTGCTCTCTCTCTCTTTCTTTCTCTCTCTCTGCTTGAAAAATGAATAAATTTTTTTAAAAAAGATCCTTTATCACAGTTGTGAGAACACACTGCGTTTCCACCGGGGTGCCTTCTAGAGAGCCTGAGGTCAGCTAGGGTCAGCCTGAACACACTGACCTCTGCTTGGCCCACCACACACCCCCTCCCCGGGACAAGAAGCAAGAGGACATGAGAAGACCCTGCTGGGCACAGGACCCTGAGACAGAAGTGTAGGGACTGAGTGTATCATCCTCTGTCCCCATGGCTGAAGTCTTCATGGCTTTCGATTATAGAGATGAGGAGTGGCAGAGGGGAACCTGTGGGTCTGGGGAATTTCTGGCTGAATGTCTGATAAAAGTAGTGTTTTCAGATAAAATGCATGAGACCCTGGGAAATGTAAATAAGCTGCAAATAAATGTTTGGTATAAGGGTGCCCTAGACACTCTTTTTAAATTTCTTTTTGTGGGTGCCATGTGAGTGTGTGTATATGATGTGTGTGTGTGTGATGTGTGATGTGTGTTTGTGATGTCAGTGTATGTGTGATGTGAGTGTGTATGTGTCTGTATGTGTGTATGATGTGTGTATGTGTGTGTGTTTGTGATGTGAGTGTGTGTGTGTGTGTGTGTGTGTGTGTGTGTAGGCCAAAAGACAGCATAGTATATCTTCTTCAGTTTCTTTCCACTTTAGTTACTTCTATTATTTATTTATTTATTTGCAAGGAAGGAGGGAGGGAAAGAGAGAGAGAGGAGAGAGAAAGCTTCTTGTAGCTGCAAATGAACTCCAGACACATGTGCCACTTTGTTCATCTGGCTTTATGTGGGTAATGGAACCCTGGCCAGTAGGGATTTAACCACTGAGCCCTCTCCCCAGCCCCTCTTCACTCTTATGCACAAGGTCTTCACACTGAATCTAGACATCACTGATTCAGCCGGACTTGCTTGCCAGCCCCAGGGATCCTCTTGTTCTGTCTCCCCTGGGTGGGGATTAGAGGCACCATGCCAGGTTTGGGCCTGGGTGCCGAGGGTCTGACTTATATAACTCAGGTCATCGTGCTTGTGGCAAGCATTCTGTGACAGTCAGGTGTGTGTAGGGACCACCCCTCCCCTTCCAGCCTCTCCCCTTGAATGGGAGGTGTCTAGTTAGAGCTACAACCTAGGTGCTAAAACTGATTGGTCAGATATGAACCAATCAGCTGTCCCTCTAACTCACCTGGGGAGGACTCAAAACTAGCTTCCTTGGAGGAAGTAAGCCCCTCTTTTCCCACAAGGCAATGGAATAGAAGTACTGCTGACCCAGGCCTCAGTGAGGTAAGGCCTGTACCCCTACCCCAGATGATCAGCTGGGGTAGGGGCGCAAGCTCCAGACTTCTCTCATAAATCTGTCTCATAAAGGGAGCTTTCTATTACCTTTTCTTGGGCTGATTATTTAGATAAATAAGTTCTGTTAAACTCTCTGACATGTGCTCTCCCCACACGGGTGGCAGGAGAATTCTGTAACTTCCCACATGATGACTGGGAAATTTCCCCATCCAACTCCCCTTTTCCTAATCTACTAAATTAGAATAAATGTGTAATTAAAATTTAATTCTGTCCCCGTGTACAATTCTTTGGCATTAGAGGACAAGAACTCGGAGTAGGAGGAGGGGGAAGGGAGGATTCCAAAACTCTCTCTCTCTCCGTGTTGCTTACGAATATTAATTATCAGCAACCCGTATCAATTCTACCCCCCTGAGCCAACGCTCCATCTTCATCAGCTAATCCTGGCCACCCCTCAGCTCCAGCAGCAACCCTACAGCAAGTAGAGCTCTGCTTCAGTTCCAGGCTCTTGACAGGTGCCTAGACAGTTTAAGAACCTTGCTGAATGTATCAAATGAAACTTTCTCCACCCTGTCTTTAAACTTGAACCTCTGGGCCTACACACAGCACCGTTGTGAGAACCAATGAGGTGACAGGAGATTTCCAAGACCTTCCCAAAGCCCTGGGGTAGAGCACGTATTAATTTATCTATCCTTTCCTTCTTTCCCTCCCTCCCTTTCTTCTTTCATGAGTAGACACATAAGTGATACCCAGGTGCTCCTGCAGGTGCTGAGCACAACTCAACTCACACATGACTGGTCACCTCCACATGAAAACTGGGTAAGAGCTCTGATGATACTGATACGGGACCAGGGGCGTTGAGTTGTGAGAGTTTCAGACAAGCTCCATAGACCCCCTCCCATTGAGTGGGAGGTGTCTCTAGCCAGAGCTCAAACCTGGATGCTAAAAACTGATAGGTCAGATATAGACCAATCAGCTATCTCTCCGACTTACCTGGGGGAAGTTTTGAAAGCTTCCCTAAAACAAAGGCCGGTCTCTCTTCCACATGACGTCCTAGAAGGAGGACTTTCATTTCCAGGTAAGGCCCCCTCACCCGGGACTCAAGATCTCCCCACATGAACCTTTTTTCTCATGATGGGAGCCCTCTGTCATCTTTCTCTTTGCTGCCTGTTTAGCTAAACAGCACAGATTTTGGCTAAAACCTCTCCCACGTGTTCTCCCCACACTGGTGGCTGGAGAACTCTGTAACTTCCCATTTTCCTTTAAATAAAGTCTCCTATGGTACCTTAACCTCTGGCGGTCTATGATCTTAATTCTTTAACTTTGTAGACAAGGATTCAGTACTCCTTAAATTTTGAGGTGCATTGGAATTTTTGCTGGGCGTTATCTAAATTCTAATCCTCAGCACACCCCACTACAGAGTCTTGAATGCCAAACCCCAAGTTCTTGTCTGTAGTATACTAAAGAAATGATGACTCAGACAGAGAATGATTTTATAGAAATGTCACACCTTATTCAAACATTACCTGGATAAGAGGGAAGAGAAAAGACTGGAATAAAGGAGATGAAGGGTGATCTACCACCAGGGGCCTGGTGTGCTCCTACAGACCATCAGAAAGAAAGGGCCCAAAACTACATGTTTTCAAAGAGAGATTAGAGAAATGAAAGTGAAATCCACGAAAAAAATGTTCCACCCCCTGGCAAAAGCAGGAAATAATCTTACCAAGACCACCTGAGTAAGAACACCTGTGTAGTCTTCTGGTCCAGTAAAAAATGAGATTGGGTCTTGGTATAAACTCAGATTTTGAACTTGTGCTGGAGGAGGGCACTCACCAAGGTACCAGCCAATTAGTCTGGAATTAGGAGGGACCCACCTACACCGAGGCAGGCCCCATGTGTGGTTAGGGAGGTGACGGCATGGGCCTGACGAAGCCAGGATAAACTGAGGCAGGTGTGGCCTCTCTATCTGACAATCTACCTCACCTCTTCTCCTATAATACTAATAAAAACACTAAAGAGTAATCAATCATCTCCAGGTGGTGTGTGTCCTGCCCAGGTTCACAATATCGGATGATAAAACACTCTGTTGTCCTGTGAGAGTTTAAGGGTGAGACCCCACACAAGGTTACCAAGCTCCTCTTTTAACCCCTCCCCAGTCAGAGCTTGTCACTCTTAAGCTTGCCTTGCTTCTTAGTAGGTTCAAAAAAAATGGTATTGTTAATTCTTGTTTCTTAAACCTATATGTACTTCTTCTGGTGCTTTTATTTTTTGAAACATGTATGTACTTTCTGATGCTTTTTTTTTCAAGTTCCACACCCCAATACCCTAACAGGAGTTAGGGTTATTTCTTCAGAGGGGGGATTGTGACAGTCAGGTGTCTGTAGGGACCACCCCTCCCCTTCCAGCCCCTCCCCTTGAGGGGGAGGTGTTTAGTTAGAGCTACAACCTAAGTGCTGAAACTGATTGGTCAAATATAAACCAATCAGCTGTCCCTCTAACTCACCTAGGGAGGACTTAAAACTAGCTTCCCTAGAGGAAGCCAACCTCTTCCCCCACATGGCAATGGAGTAAAAGGACTGCTGACCCAGGCCTCAGTGAGGTAAGGCCTGTACCCCTACCCCAGCTGATGGGGTGGGGGCAGGCTCCAGGCTTTTTCTCTCATAAATCTCTGGCTCATAAAGGGAGCTTTCTATTATCTTTTCTTGGGCTGCTTATTTAGATAAATAATATAAGTTCTGTTAAACTCTCTGACATATGCTCTCCCCACACGGGTGGCAGGAGAATTCTGTAACTTCCTACATGATGACTAGGAAATTTCCCCATCCAACTTCCCTTTTCCTAATCTACTAAATTAAAATAAATGTGTAATTAAATTTTAATTCTGTCTCTGTGTACAATTCTTTGGCATTAGAGGACAAGAACTCGGAGTAGGAGGAGGGGGAAGGGAGGATTCCAAAACTCTCTCTCTCTCTCCCCGCATTGCTTACAAATATTAAGTATCAGCAACCTGTATCAGTCCCTTCTCTAAAGAACTCATACGTTGTTCTGAGCAGACCTCTGCCAAGCCAAGTACAAGGTGCTGTGGAGAACTTGGCTCTGAGATCCAGGAAGACACAAACCCACAAAGCAGGGGCTTTGTGATCCATCTGGGAGCTCACCATGGGACCACCGGCTCCCCAGCCCTGTGTTGGGCCCAGCCCGCTTCCCTGATCACCTCCAGGCAAGCAGACCTGCACAGATGGCTGGAAGGGGGCCGAGACGGAGACGTGCCAGGCCCTGTGGCTAGAGCAGAGCCTAGGGTGATCTTTCTTGCCTTATTTTTCAAAATACCACAGTTTCTTTCCCCTGTTTCTCTACTGAATTTATTGTAATTGCAACAAGAAAACTGAAGGGGAGAAGTTAACCTGGGCTGCAGGTCAGCCAGCGGGAGCCACACGCAAATCGGATGCCTGTTCTCTCCCTGGAAGGGAAGACTCTGGCTGTGGGCAGAATGTCCTCCACAGTGACCCAAGCTGAACACACAAATCCTATCTACTGAGCCAAGAAGGGCTCCCCACCTGTCCCCAGTCCCTGGGGACTGCAGACCGGACATGAGCAGCCCATTCTGAGCTCTCACCGAAAGGACTCATTGAATTACCAGGCTTTATTCTGCTAATGTATTTGAGACATAAATTGTCCTTATCTCAAAACCAGGGAGCACAAGATTACAAAGGAAATCTGCATTTCTTTGTGGGACAAAGAAGAAGAGGCCAGAGGTCTGCATAGACACAATGGGGCTCAAAGACAGCCAAGGAATTCAGAAGAGCACCCTGCTCACCCTGTCCATCAGGAGTCCCCTGGGGCTGTGGGCCTGGGTGGGGGTGGGTGGGAGCAGAAAGGGTCTCTGAACCAGTGGTCCCTGCACCTCTGGGCACGTGGATGTACAGTGCTAATAACGGAGTCCAGCTGAGAAACTGTAAGGCCAGCTTCAGATCCGCAGACCTGGGGAGCTTCTCACCTCATCACCACCCCCTATCTTTTCTCTATATTTCCATTTTCTTCCCTAAACTTGTGTTCTCCATATTAGAGCTGCCAACCCTGTGGCTACTTCAGGTTTAAATTCATTATAAGTAAATGAAATAGGAACTCCAGTTTCAACGGTCATTTTAATTGTTCAATAGTGACATGGGACTCTGGGGGGGGGGTCAAATGAAAATTTCAGACTAAGTGGACAAGACCAGAACAGGCAATCCAGGTGACAATTAAAAATGGGGCCTGCTTTCAAATTCGGCCAATTTTCCACTTAGTGAGGGGGACCCCTTGTCTGGAACTAGGGATTCAGGGCGATAAGCACCGGATCCCGTACTCTTGGGCTCCCAAGACAAGATGCACTATGGGAGCGAGTGACAGGGAGGCTACTAAAAATAGAATCTAGGTAATCCAGAATTGTGTATATTTGTTAACCTACACTGATCTCACTCTCCGATGGAGATTGTGTTTGTATTTTTCAGGATGCAGTGAGAGAGCTGGGGCCCATCTAACCCTACCAACCGACTGTAGGCCAATAGCTGAGATTCTGGCAAGAGAGGAGCCACCACAG
>PVHP010034616.1:0-18954 GCA_004024765.1 Zapus hudsonius
GATCAGTACCCCATTTTGTGAGGGGGCATTTTGGGTTTTTGTTATCAATATTTTTTAGTTCTCTGTAGGTTTTGAAAATTAGCCCTCTGTCTGAGTTGTAGCTGGTGAAAATCATTTCCCAGTTTGAAGGAGGTCTATTGGCTCTGAGTATGGTCTGTTTGTCTGTACAGAAGCTTCTGAGCCTGATCAGGTCCCATTGGTTAAGTGTTGTATTTCCTGGGCTGCTGGAGATTTGCTCAGGAAATTTTTACCTCCTCTATTTCATGTAGAGTTCTTCCTATTTTTTTCTTCCAGTATGTTCAGGGTTACTGGATTTATATTAAGGTCTCTGATCCATTTGGAATTGATTTTTGTTCATGGTAAAAAGAGTGGGTCTATTTTCATTTTTTTACTTGTGTTTATCCAATTCGTCCAGCACCATTTGTTGAAGATGCTATCTTTGGCTCAGCGTACATTGTTGGCCCCCTTGTCAAAGACCAAATAACTGAAGTTACTTTCAATTAAAGCTGGGTCTTCAATCCTGTTCCATTGATCCATCTTTCTGTTTTTATGCCAGTATCATGCTGTTTTCATTACTATGGCTTTGTAGTATGTTTTGAAATCAGGCATGGTGATACCTCCTGAGTAGGATTTTTTACTTAGAATAGTTTTGGCTATCCGAGGTCTTTTGCCCTTCCAAATAAATTTAGACATTATTTTTTCTATGTCTGAGAAGAAAGAGGTTGGGATATTTATCAGCATGGCATTGATTCTGTAAATCACATTTGGCAGGATTGCCATTTTTACTGTATTGATTCTCCCTAACCATGAGTATCCAATATCTTTCCATCTTCTCACATCCTCCTCTCTTTCATTCTTGAGTGTTTCAATATTTTCCTTATATAAGTCCTTTACAACCTAGGTTAGTGATATTACAAGGTATTTGATTTTCTTTGAGGCTATAGTAAATGGGACAGTCTCTCAAATGTCTTTTTCTGTCTACTTGTCTTTTGCATATAGAAAGGCTACTGATTTTTTGGTGTTAATTTTGTATCCTGCCACGTTGCTGAAGGCATTAATCACCTTCAAGAGGTTACTGATACTGTTCTTTGGGTCTGATATATAAAGAATCATGTCATCTGCAAAGAGGGATATGTTAATTTCTTCCTTTCCGATTTATATCCCTTTTATGCCCTTCTCCTGTCTTATTGCTTAAAGAGTAGTGGTGAGAGTGGGCAACCCTGTCTTGTTCCTAATTGAATGGGAACTCCTTGAGCTGTTCCCCTTTGAGAATGATTTGTGCTTTCGGAGTTTTGTAAATTGTCTTTATTAAATTCAGGTATAGGCCATCTATGCCTCTACTTTCCAGAACTTTGAACATGAAGTGGTGTTGAATTTTGTCAAAGGCCTTCTCTGCATCTATTGAAATAACCATGTGGCTTTTGTGGTTGAGCCTATTAATGTGGTGGATTACATTTATTGACTTGTATATGTTGTACCATCTCTGCATCTCTGGGATAAAGCCAACTTTGTCAGGGCGGATAATATTTTTGATGTAGCGTTGTATCCGGTTTGCTAGGACTTTTTTCAGGATTTTTGCATCTAAGTTCATCCTGGTCTGTAGTTCTCTTTTCTCGTTGCATCCTTGCCTGGTTTGGGGAATAGGGCAATTGTAGGTTCATAGAAGGTGTTTGAAGCCTTCCCTCTTTTTCTATGCTTCTAACAAGCTTCAGAAAGAGTGGTTTCAGCTCTGTGATGAAGGCTTGGTAGAATTCAGCTGAGAAACCATCTGGTCCTGGGCTTTTCCTTTTGGGAAGGTTTTTGACTACATCTTCAATCTCTGTGGATGTGATAGGATTATTTAGTGCTTTTATCTGCTCTGGGTTATGCTTTGGCAGTTGGTAGGTGTCCAAAAACTTATCCATATCTTCCAGGTTCTCTAATTTTGTGGATAGAGGTTTTGGAAGTATGACCTGATGATTTATCCAATGTTTTTGGGATCTCTTGTGATCTCACCATTGTCCTTTCTGATTTTGTTAATTTGGGCTTTCTCATTTCTTCGTTTGATTAGATTGGCCAGGGGTTTGTCAATCTTGTTAACTTTTTCAAAGAACCAACTCTTTGATTTATCTATTTTTTAATCATTTTCTTTATTTCCAATTCATTAATCTCAGCTATGATTTTAATTATTTCCTTTCATCTTGCACTCCTCGGGTTAGCTTTTTCCTTCTGTTCCAATGATCTTAGGTGGGTGGTTAGGCGATTGATTTGAGACCTCTCTGTCTTTGATATGAAGGCATTTAGCGCAATGAACTTTCCCCTCAGGACTGCCTTCATTGTATCCCATAAGTTCTGATAAGATGTGTTATCGTCATCATTTATTACTAGGAAATTCTGAATTTCCTTTTTTATTTCTTGGATGACCCAATCATTTTTTAGGAGTTAATTATTCAGGTGCCAGTACTTTGTGTATTTTCTGGATCCTGTTCCATTGTTAATTTCTACCTTTAATGCACTATGGTCTGATATAATGCAAGGAATTACATCAATCTTCCTGAATTTGTTTAGGGAAGATTTGTGTCCTAATATGTGGTCAATTTTAGAAAAAGTCCCATGCGCTGCTGAGAAGAATGTATATTCTGTGTCTTTGGAGTAGAACGTTTGGTAAATATCTGTTATCCCCATCTGGTCAATGGTGTTATTAAGTTTCATTATGTCCCTACTGATCTTCTGTTTGGTTGATCTGTCTAGTACTGATAGAGGTGTATTAAAGTATCCTACTATGATGGAATTAGAGTCTATTTCTGCTTTATTTTTGAGTAGGATTTCCTTTATGAACTGTGGTGCACCCTAATTTGGGACATATATGTTAATGATGATGATATCTTCCTGTTGGATCATTCCTTTGATGAGTAAGAAGTGATCATCATTATCTTTTTTAATTGATTTTGGTGTAAAGTCTATTTTGTCAGAGATTAATGTAGCCACACCTGCTTGCTTTTTACTTCTGCATGCCTGATAAACTGTTTTCCATCCTTTTACTCTAAGAAGATTGCTGTCTTTAGAAGTGAAGTGTGTTTCCTAAAGGCAGCAGATGGAATGGTCCATTTTTCTGACCCACCCTGCAAGTGTGTGTCTTTTTATAGGGAGTTAAGTCCATTTATATTCAGTGATATAACTCTGAGGTTTGCTTTAAGCCCTGCCATGATGAAGGGTTAGTGGGGGTTGTTGTCTGTGCTATCATTATTAGCACATTGATTATGATTGTCGTGTTTGATTTCTGGTACTCTTCTGAGGTAGATTTCTTGATTCTTCTGTGTGGAATATCTCTTGTAGGATCTTCTGAAATTTTGGCTTTGTTTTCAAAAAGTCATAGAGCTGGTTTACTTCATGGAACACTTTCACTTCTCCATCTATTATGAGGGATTGTTTTGCTGGGTACAGTAGTCTAGGTCGAAAGCCATACTTCTTTAGGCCTTGAAAAGCATTATTCCAAACCCTTCTGGCTTTCTTGGTTTTTAATGAGAAGTCTGAGGTAAGTCTGATGGCTTTTCCTTTGTAAGTTACGTTTTGCTTTTCTGTAGCAGCTTTAAGTATTTTCTCTTTGCTTTCTATGTTAGGTATCTTAATTAAAATGTGTCTTGGAGAGTTCCTCTTCATGTCCTTTCTGTTTGGTGTCCTCTGGGCGCCTTGAAAGTTGAGTGGGATTTCTCTTGTTATATAGGGATATTTTTCTTGAATAATTCTGTTGAAGATATTTCCTATGCCCTTAGCTTGGGCTTCTTCTCCCTCTGGGATCCCCATGATTCTAATATTGGGCCTTTTTATGGTATCCCATAGATCCCACAAATTTTGCTCACTTGATTTCTTTAATTTATTGAAACCTATGACATCCTCATTAATTCCTTCTGTCTTGTCCTCAGCTTCAGAGAGTCTGTCTTCCAGATTGTCAACTCTGGGACTGATTGATTCAATGGAGGTTTTTAACAACTCCACTTCATTTTTGGTTTCTTCTATAATTTTTGTTTATAGTCTCCAATTCTTTGGTGAGATCCAATTTCCAGTCTATTTTTGTTTTTTCTTTGGATTCCTGAAAATCATTTTTAAGTTTGATTAAGTCCTCATCAAATTTAATCAATTGATTGTCTAGCTCTTCCCTTAGTTGACTTATCTTCAAATCAATTAATGTGTTTCTGAATTCATTCATATTTCTCTCTATTAAATTCAGAATGGAGTCTATGCTTGAGTTGGTAAGCTTCATCTCATTCATGTCTTTTCTCAGAATTTCCATACCAGCCATCAACTGCTTCATGTTTGCATTGCAGTTGTGTCAGGAGTCATATTATTCTCTTTTGGGATTATATATTTGCTACCTCTACTTCCTTGCCACTTTTGTGTTCCATAGTGGGACTAGGGGCCCTGAGTTGGGGAGTTTTGTCTTTGATTTCTGTGGGTTTTTTCCATTGGTTTCTGCTCATATACAGGTAGGGGAGTGGGACTCAGGCACCCTAGAGAGTGCTGTTCAGCCCACTTTGCTCTGACCTCCCTTCAGTGGCCCAGGGTCCCTGGTGCCCGAAGTCACCTGTGCCCTCCCAGTAGTGGCGTGTGGTCCCAGCCTTAACTGGCCTCTGCCGTCTCAGCAGTGGCAGCAGTTCCTGGGTATCTGCCAAAGGCCTGGCCCTGCCCACAGCTGCGGCCCGAGTTGGGTTCCGGAAGCAAGCTAGGTCTGTTTGCCCTAGAGGCGCATCTGCCTTTGTTTGTGTGTGTGTGTGGGGGGGGGTTCGCGAAGAGAAGTGTGCCCGATCGGGCGCTGGCAGGAGGGCCCCGTGAGAGAAAGGTGCTCAGCTGGCTGCATGACCTTGGGAACCTGCGGGATTCTGTAATGGCGGGAGCTTGGGGTGGGAGATGGGCTGGCTCTCCACTCCTCTGTGGAGCAGAGAGCAGCTCAGGAATCTTGTCTGAAGCTGGCACAGGAGCTGGGAGGAGGTAGGGCCTGGGTTCAAGTCCCCCTGGGTTCCGGGCTTTGGATCCCAGCTGGAAAATCAAACCTTTATGGAGAGAGTCCTGGTGAGGCTGCTACTCGTCTGCCATCCTGCTCCCACTCTTGAAATTCTTTATGTTCAGAAATAGATTAATTAGGGATAGATACTTAAAAGGGGTATTTTATAAGATTTCTTCAGAGACAGTAAGAATGAATACAAATGCTAAAGCCAAAGATAGAAAGAAAAGAAGGAAGAGGGCAAGAAGGAATGGGGAATGAAGGGAAGGAGAGGAGGTGGATAGAAAGAAGAAAGTAAAGGGAAAAATGTTTATTTTCTACTAAACAAGAGTTGATTTACATATATGTTCTGTGTGCTTGCGGTGAACCCAAAAAGTCATTGTTAGCCCTTTATTTAGGGAAGGGGAAATTGAGACTGTAACCTTATTTGCACTACAGTCTTGCAGCTACTAATAGGTTCAGTTAGAATAAAAGCCTATGTTTGAATGAGTATATACTCATATATGATAATTCTAATCTGTCACACTTTAGTGAGCACTTTGGCACAAGACTTTGTTCTCAGTCATGGTTCATATGAGCTTTATAGGTAGCCTATAGGTTATTTTATAACATTAATGAAAATAACATGTGTCTATTATTAAATATATAATATGTACTCACTCAGATTTTGTGTTGTTAATACAAATTCAGACATAATCTCATTGGCATCTCATCAAAAGTATAGTTTTCCCAAATTCTGAAGAGATTTATTTGGATTTTTTACAGAATGTCCGAATCAGGGGCTGGAAAGATGTCTCAGTGTTTAAGGCACTTGCTTGCAAACCTTAAGGATCTGGGTTCAATTCCCCAGCACCCATGTAAAGCCTGAAGCACAAGTGGCCCTAGTTTCCCATCTTCTCTCTCTCTCTCTCTCTCTCTCTCTCTCTCATAAGTAAATATTTTTAAAAGACTGAAATAGAATAGACTTCCCATCAATTTTGTCCCAACTAAGAGCAAACAGATCAAACACAATTTAGAATAATTTACCCAGCTCTAGTTTAATTTTCATTAAAATATTTTATTTATATATGAGATAGAGGAAAGAGAGAGAGACAGAGAGAGAGAGATAGCAAATTGGGCGCATCAAGGCTTCTTGCTACTGTAAATGAGCTCCAGATGAGTGAGTCACTTTGTGCTTTTGGCTTCATGAGGACAAGCCTTTATGTGGGTACTGGGTTATTGAACCTGGCTTGACAGGTGTCATGGTTTGATCCAGGTATCCCCCACAAACAAATGAATGTGTTCTGGGTGATCAATCCTCAGCTGATGGCAGTTTGGGTTTTACAATCTCAATGTAGCTTTGTTGTTGGGGGCGGGCTTATGGGGGTTATAAGGCAGCTTCTCCTTGCCAGTGTTTGTCACACCTTCCTGCCACTGTTTGCAGTGCTGTGGTGGAGGTGATGTCCAGCCCTCTGCTCATGCCCATATTTTCCCTGCCAGGATGGAGTCTCCCCTTGAGTCCTTAAGCCAAATAAACCCATTCTTCCACAAGCTGCTTTTGTCTGGGTTCTTTCTGCGTAGCAACGACCTGACTGCAAAAGTTTTGGTACTAGAAGTGGGGTCATCTGTTGCTGTTAGAACCCTGATTCTGTGGCTTTGGCATTTTGGAATTGATATGCAGTAGGAACATGGACGAATTGGAAACCTCATCCTAAGAGGTGCCTTGCAATGTTGTAAGTACAGTGTGATGGATCATTCTGGTCAGAGTTACAAGACCTGAATGTAATGAGAACTATGGGCTGTGAGGTTTGGCTTATGAGGGTGAGAACAAACTTTGTCAGGACTGTGCCAGAAGCAGTTTGTGCAAGAGGCTTGCTGGTTCTGCCTGCCTGTGTCCTGGAAACCTGTGCAGGGTTGCTTGATGTAAAGATGGACTAGTGTGAGCAGATGGAGACGGCACAGAAAGAAATAAATTTGGTTCGAAACTGCTGCCCGTTCACCTGCAATTGTTTGAGAGATGACAACTGTTGAAATTGGGCCAGCTGGTCTACATTGGAACAACAGGAAGAATGCAGACTCTTTGAAGTAAGAGGCCTGAATGCTCTGTTCCCCCCGCCCTTGGATTAATAAATTGGCAGTCCACCTGGTTCTGTGGAGTATAACAAATGTAAGAAGAGAGGGTCATTGGATTTACAACACAGTTTTGTTTTTGAAAAATGACCATTGGAATGTGAAGCAGATGTACTAGGTTGCCTACATGGAAGCCTGATGGAGCCATGAGGATGAACTGAGGGTTTCAATGGAGACCCAATAAAACGTCAGGACTATGAATGGCTGTTAAGGCGAGCTGCCAGCACTGGATGAAGTTTTCCCGGACTGTGAGTAGCCGAGCTGGAGCGACAGAATCAAATTTCCATGATACTTGTTATTGGTTAGAATCATTGAACTTGGAGTTAGAGATTGATGGTGCCCTGCTTGTTTTAAATCTTGTATTGGTTCAATCTGTTTTGCCATGCCTCTGTTTTCCATTGTGAATGTTCTGTGCCATTACAGGTTTATTTTTGGTATTATGGTTCAGTTGAAAGCTGTGGAGACTTAAGAGTTGAGCTGAACACATTGTATTTACATCATATATGATTTTTAGTTTGTGGGGGACAGGGATGGACTGTTATTGTTTGATCCAGCTGTCCCCCACAAACAAATGAATGTGTTCTGGGTAATTGATCCTTAGCTGATGGCAGTTTGGGTTTTACAAACTTGATGGAGCTGTGTTGTTGGGAGCAGGCTTATGGGGGTTATAAGCCAGCTTCCCCTTGTCAGTGTTTGGCATACCTTCCTGCCATTGTTACCAGTGCTGTGGTGGAGGTGATGTTCACCCCTCTGCTCATGCCATTGTTTTCCCTGCCAGGATGGAGTCTCCCCTCTCATCCGTAAGCCTAATAAACCCATTCCTCCACAAAGTCGCTTTTGTATGGGTTCTTTCTGCACAGCAACTATAAAGCTGACTGCAACAACATGCTTTTCAAATAAGTGCCTTTAAACTCTGAGCCCTCTCTCCAACACCATACATGTTTTAAAAAGTGTTGTCTTAACTCTGATAGTGTTTTCTTAGTGATGAGGGCAAAAATAATACCGAAACAGTATAATTTGGCACTGAATCAAGTTCCAAAGTATAATTTTGGATGATGACATTATTTTGGAAAGAAATGATCATAGTTTATTATTTGGCTAGTAGGTTTGCTGGTAGAATTACTTTTATTATATTTTCTCCTTTGACACATTGAAAATTAAAAATTAATCAATTTCTATACATAAAGAAGATCAATAGTGCATGAAAGTCCAGACCATAGTAAAGGACTATGAACATCTTTTGTTGGTGGTGGAGTAAATGTTTTATGGGTAAATTATGGCAATAACTGAACAGCTCTTTAAATTTATTAAAAATCATTAAATTATAGACTTAAAATGGAAAATTTTATGGTATGTAAAATGTGCCTTAGTAAAAATATTTAAAATTTACTGACTGCTGAAACAAAAGTTCAAATTATACAAAAAGTATAAAGAGCTAAAGGTACAATTTAAATGGTACACTTGTATAAAAATGGTCTATGTAATCTAGATAAATAAAATTTTATAAATCAACAAAGAAATAATTGTACTAATTGATAGCCTTAAAAAAATAAAAATATTTCCATATAATATTATTTTACAAAGAGATTTCTCATTTCAAAATTTCATACTGTGGTAATCTAAATACTGTTACCATACTTGGTAATAATAAGTATTATCTAAATACTCAGTAAATAAGTAATACATTGATCATGTACTATGTACATAGTACTTTTAAATACTTTATAATATTTCAATTTATGCTCACCAAAATCTTGTGAGGTAAGTGAATATTATTAGTATACGTATTTTCTAGTTACTGCAACTATAGCAAAATAAGTACCTTTGTCACATGAAACTAGGGTTGGTAACTCCATAAGTATGATTTCAGGAGTCTTTCTTTAAAATTTCCTAATGAATCAATTGAATTCTTTGTAATTTTAAGAAATAGATCATGTACTGTTACCTCTGGGAAACCATCTTCAAGTGCTTTTCTTCTAATACCTTCACATTAATATTTAGTACCATGCAGATGCTTTTTTATCTTTTTTATGTATTTGTGTGTCATCTTAACAACATGACTGAAGACAAAAACAATGTTAATAAATCATTCTGTTATATGGGTCACAATGCTTAGCTCATGATCCAACCCACAGCTATGCTTGATACATGCATATTTATTAAGTAACTCTTCAGGAAACTGCCCACATGAAAACATTAAAGAAGAGGTATAGGGTTGTTTTTTAACTTCCTTAAACTAAAATCTCAGCAATTGAAGTGTTAAATTTAAAGTTTAGGACCAACCTTAATAGTAACATTGATTAAAATAATTAGATAATTGCTTAATCTGAGTAGATTTGAGAATAAACTATTACCAATAAAAATATGTATTAAAAGTAACTTAATTTTGAAATTGGTAAAGAATCTAAAGGGACTTTTTTTTCCTTTTTTTTGGGGGGGGTAGAATACTATTTTATTCAGGACATTTCTTAAAATAAAACATAGACTCAGAGTTGAAGGACAACAAATCCCATCCATCCAGCTTGTGGTACTTTGTTAGGGAAAAATTGGACAATAATGCAGGCATTTCTGCTCTACCCACAAGTTTCAGACTGCAGGTACTTCTAAGCCTCCTGCAGTGAAGGAGTGGAAGCTAGGCCTTCATAGACCACAGCCACTGCACTCAGCTCTGGCTGCTGCCTTGTCCTCAGTGACCAACCTGCTGGGGCCAGTGAAAGGATGAGGAGGGACCAAAAGTAGGAGTGTCTGTAACAAATTAAGTGAGCTTCTCCCCTGTTGTTCTTGGAGCCCAGAAAGCCAGGAGCTTAACCACCACTCACTTCCCCTCAATCACACATTACTGGATATCAGGCTTTGCTAGACTCACAAAAGTTCAAAGGCCTCCAGGCTGGGTGAGTTCAGGGAAGTGTTTGTTTCCTAAACAGGATAGTGCCAGTGTCCTCTATCTCCAGAGTTGTAAGAGGTGACATTGGGCATTTATTTGGCATATTTTCAGTGACCCACAAGGCAACAGACTGGTTTGCTTTGTGATTCAGAACATATACAAAGTACTATTTATTCTACACATTTGCCGGATAGGAACTTTTCAAGTGAGGTATCTTCTGCTCTCTCTTAAACTACCATTGAATTTAGCTTCATCTTTTAAATCACAGCCACACTTAACTCTATTTTGCTAAAAAATAATAATAAATGGAGAAAAATGCCTTAAGTGACTTTTCATATGAACATATTAAGAGACGGACTGAGATTTTCAGTCAGACTGCAACATCCATAACGCAGAAAGCAACAGAGTAAACAAGTAAAAAGAACTTTAGAGGACACTTAAGTGAAGAACTTCCAGCACATGATAGCTGGATCCAAAGTCTTGCACTAAGACTTCACCAAGCCTACCCAGCAGAGCTTAGAGCATTGTAAGGTTGTTTCCTTACTGGCTACAGCAATACCCTGACCCCATTCACAAGTCAGCTCTTCACAAGAATGCTCAGCTCTGCCCTGAAAATAAACTAAGCATACCTGGTGACAGGCCTCTAACTTTTTTTAAGCATTTACAAAAGAAGGTCTTACAACTGAAAATACTATTTCTTGCAACACAGAAGGATATCTCAGAACCTGATAACAAGTCCTTTAAGATCAAAAGAGAAAACACCAGGCTCTCAGTCTGCTATATAAAGTCCTTACTGAGATAGCCAGCACTCATATCACTGGCATAATCACCCATCCTTTGTCCTTTCTCACTTCACTGCACCACTTGCAAGCAGTTTCATACCAGCATCTCTCTAGCAGTTCAATTGGAGAGTCTCAGCACACTGCACAACTTGCAGGTAGCCTCGTTGGAGAATCTCATCCCCAAGCAGCTGTTTTCCCCTTTATAAAGCCTTATGGCTGGCTGGATATTGCAACCTTTTCCCAGACTTGACTTCCTCTTCCTGACACTCTGGAATTTCCTTCTTTCACCCTGCCCCCAGGAAGGGAAGCTTCAGTTTTTAGCTAATATAACTCAGGGAAGTGGTTTACTTCCTGAATCCACAGAACCTCCTTTCTCTCTTCAATTTGGAGGAAATCTGCTGTATAGCAGGAAAAAATTAGGGGAACAATCCTATTCACAATTGCCACAAAAATAAAATACCTTTGAATAAGCCTAGCCAAGGATGTTACAGACCTCTTTAATGCATAATAAAAAAATTAAAATACTGGAGAAAGTGAAGAATACTCTAGAAGAGATCAAAAGATCTCCCATACTTATGGTTTGAAAGAAAGGGTATTGTGAAAAGGATATTTTATAAAATCAATCTTACCTATGAAAATTCCAGTGTCAATGCTATTCTTCACAGAAATGGAAAAGGCAATCTTAAGGGCTGGTGAGATGGCTTAGCTGTTAAGGCGTTTGCCTGCAAAGCACAAGGACCTGAGTTCCATTCTCCAGTACCCACGTAAAGCCAGAAGTACAAGGTGGCACATGTGGTGTTCATTTGCAGTGGCTGGAGGTTGTGGCATGTACATTCTCTCTATCTGCTTCTTTCCTCTCTCTCTCTCTCTCTCTCTCTCAAATAAACAAATAAAATATTAAAAAAGAAGAAAAACATGTAAATGGTAGATATGTGAAAAATTTTAAATGTTCAATATCACTAGTGTTGAGGGAAATGCAAGTCAATATAATGTGAGATCATCTTACTCCTGCTGAATAGTCTGTTATTTAAAAAAAAGAATAATGGAGCTAGGGAGATGATTCATTAGGTAAGAGTGCTTGCTACACAAGCATGAGGACCAGAAAAAAACCAGAGAGGGCCTTAGTTAGATCCTCAGCACCCATGTAAAGCTGGGTCTGACCACTCATGCCCTTAACTCAGTCCTGTAGAGGATACAGACAGAAGAGGAGTTACTGGTCGGCTATTCAGATTGAAAAAGTTAGCTCTGGGTTCAGCAAGAGACTGTCTCATGTAACGATGCAAAAGAGGAAACAGAAGAAGGCATCTGATGTTTTAATCTGGATTCCATTTACACAGTAAACCACACTACACATGCACACACATACTAAAAAGAGCAAATATTTGTGAGGCTGTGAAGAAACAGGAACACTTGCATATGTTGGTAGAAATGTAAATTAACAAAGTTATTTTGGAAAATAATATAGAGCATCTTTAAGAAACTAAAAATAAAATTGCCATGTATTCCAGTAATTTTAATTATGGGTTTATAGGCAAAGGATTTCAAATTAGTATCCTGGAATGTTATCTGGATTCCATGTTTATTTCAGTATTACAATAGCCAAGGCCTATGACATAACCTAAGTGCCCATCAATGGCTCTCTCTCTCTCTCTACATATATATATATATATATATATATATATATATATATATATATATATATATATATATATATATATATATATATGTGTGTGTGTGTGTGTGTGTGTGTGTGTGTGTGTGTACACATACACATTCACTTTGGGATAATTAAAAAGAAAATTTCATTATTTGTGACAAAATGGATAGAATAGAGGATATGATGCTAACTGAAACTAGTTAAATATATATGTATATTTAAATATACAAGGTCAAATATTAAATTTCACTTATCTGTAGAATGTAATAAATGTCAATCTCTTAGAAAGCAGAAATGTAACCACTATAGATTGATAGAGCAGTGGACAGATGAGAAAAAAACATGCTGTTCATAGGACTCAAATGTTTTAGTTAACTTGAAGGAATAATGGTCTACTGAACTGCATGGTGGCCAAAGTTAATAATCATGTACAATATATTTCCAAATTATTAACAAACATGCCTAACATTCTCACCATGAAATAGATAAATAGTTGAGGTGATACATATTCTTATTATCTTTATTGAATCTTTGTATAATGTATTCATAGATCAAAACATCACTTGTAATTTCACAAACACAAATTTAATATTTACCAATTAGAAAATCTTAAATCCAAGTATGTATGGAAATTTGGAGTAGACAGAAATCACATGCTATAGTGGTAAAAAGGAGGAAACAATCAGTAAGTAAGCAGAGAATGATTTTAGTAGCATATTTTGCCTACAGTATACAGAATTATTTACACTGAAGCCTTTAATAACTCAGTATTCTTCTGCATACAAGTGAGATTATTCCATGATTGACTAGTGTTCTGTGGAAATCCTTTTGGTACTTCATTATCTAAAACACTAAGGTAGGCTTATATGAAATTTCTCCACATAATTAATAAATGTTACAATGAGGTCTCAACATACAAAATTCTATGTAAATAATGAAATGTTATCTAAACATAGTCCCTGTTCTTTAGAAGCTTATTATTAATATTACATCTTAAAAGTATTTGTTTTCTAAAGTGAATGGGAGAGATGGACATCAAAATACTAATAACAGCTAAGTGGATATGTATCTAATGTTTCTGTCAATTTTTACCTCATATTTCTTCATTTAAAATTTTTCTACAATGAGAATGTATTCATACATATTTTTCTATAATTTTTTTTAAAATTTAAAAATCACAACTTAAATTTAAATTTCCTGGCTCTGCAATATTTTCCATGGATAGACTATGGGGAATGGTGCAGATAGAAAGCCTTGCTAGAAAAAATATGGGAAAGGAAATCCAGTTCCTTCATCAGTTCTCTCTCTCTCTCTCTTTCTCTTACAAACACACACACACATATTTTCTTCACACAATAGCCTTATTTTGAGCTAGTCTCCTCATTACAAAACAGCAAGAATTGAAATTTTAATAGTAATATTGATCTACAGTTTATGTTTTTTTTTACCTTAACAAATTTTGTTTTAAAAGATTATGAACAAAATCAGCTCCCAGAAGGGCAGTCTGGGTAATGCCGTAAGTCTTTGCAGGAGCTGCCAGAGATACCAAGACCAAGGATATTCCCAGAAAGCAGGAGACATCTGCAAGCAACCAATGGTCTGAGAATGCAGAACACTCAGCTATATGGCACAGATAAGCAAGACAAGCAGTGCCCATCTGTGCAATACTGGCACTCAACCTAGGTGGGTAATCAACACCTGGCTAATTGGCTATGAGATCTGCTCAGAGGCAGGGGATCCAGGGCAATCTTGAATGGGGAACAAGAACCCCATCTCCATGGGGAAGTCCTCACTAACCATAGGTCCTCAGAAAGGCTAAACCCTCCAAATGCTTACCAAACTAGCAATATTTGTCTCAATTAATCAATAATAATCTCACTCTCCACTGGAGATTCTGTTTGTATTTTTCAGAAATCAACCATGGACAACCGAACTCCAACAAATTGACTTGATTTGATAGCGGGGGGCACCCAAGCAGGAGTTGATCCACCTCAAACGCACCATTTAGAGCCCTAACACAACCTCTAAGGAAGTGGGATGATGGATGAAAGATCTATTCCCACAGCAAGGGAGATATCCTAGGGAAGAAAAATGTAGAGAGAGAGAGGCACAAAGGGTGCCCAAAATTATCCAAAACACAAATTTAGACACTTAAAAACCTAATAACTATGCAAAATTTAAACTCACCCACTATGACTCAGGGAAATTTGCGGAAGAGGGGGCAGAAAGAATGTAAGAGTCACGTGGGGGGGGGAGAATGTCTAATGCATAAAGGGAATGTCGTCCTGGTTTCAATGGTTTTATCTAATAACTTATGATACTGAGCATATTGTTTTGTTTATATATAATTTTAAGCCAATAAAAACGTTAAAAAAGATTCTGAATTGATGACAACCAGCTAGCATAAAAATCAGAATTTCTTTTCAGATAAATTTTAAAGTCAGAAAATTTCTAGTTTTGTTACCTGACATTAAGGAACGGCAAAGGAATGAGAGTACAAAAAAATGCCAAGTTTCTGTTGTTTTTATTTTTTGGACATAGTAATTGATATTGATTGGCCTTTCTTACTTGAACTATTTTTGTGAACCAATATGATCTGCTGTGTTCTTGCCTGGTGAGGACTTTCTATGTGGTTTTGTTGGAAATCTTCATGTCAATAACTGTTGGACTAGAATTGGGCACAAAGCCAACTTTAGGCTCCTCAATATGCAGATATTCCTTTTAAGGAAATGATGTGGCTTGAAGAAAGAGACAGGAAGGAAACAAGATCATTTTATTGTAGTGACATTACAAAATTCTAACATCCTTTTTTTCTTATTTGGTCTATCTGTTTGTTATGTGTGAGTGTCTTTGCGTGTGTGTGTTAGGGTGAAGGCATGTCAGGGCATATTGACTTTTGTTTCTAGTTTATATTGTTGGCTTGGCAATTGAACTTGGACCTGCAGACTTTGCAAGTAATAACCTTTCTGCTTATTCATCTTCCCAGCCCCTTATAACTATCCCTTTCTCAAATAAGATTAAAAGCGACTCTCGGGGCTGGAGAGATGACTTGGCAATCAATTTGTTTGCCTGCAAAGCAGAAGGACTGGAATTTAATTCCCCAGTGCCCATGTAAAGCCAGATACACTAGGTGGCACATGTGTCTGGAGTTCATTTGCAGTGACTGGAGGCCCTGGCACACCCATTCTCTTTCTGTGTCGCTTTCTCTCTCATACACACTCTCCCAAATAAGTAAATAAAATTACTTTTTAAAATACCAACTATATTTGCTTTCAAGAAAAAGAGTAGCCGGACATGGTGGCACATACCTTTAATCCCAGCACTGTGGGAGGCAGAGGTAGGAGTATCACCACGAGGTCAAGGCCATCCTGAGACTATGTAATTCCAGTTCAGCCTGGGCTAGAGCAAGACTCTACCTCAACAAACCAAATGATAATAATAATAATAATAATAATAATAATAAAAATAATAAATAAAATGAAAGTAAAAATCACTTTAATTCTGTCCCTTTTCTCCCTGTTGTCTATGACCTACTCATAAAAATATGCCTTATCATTGGAGTTGTTTGTAAAGCTGTGAATGTGATCGTTAATCATGTTTAATAAAAACATCTGGGCTCCAAGCTTAGAAAACTAACTTTAAATATTAATTTGCATAAATGAAAAACTGCAAACGGTTCTAATAAAAATATTCATGTAAAATGATGAAACAGAATACTAACATAGCATATCATAACCCACATGAGTCTTTTAATAAACTTTGAAATCAATCATCATAATGGTATTTGGATTAGGAAAGTGGGAATCTAACTCATACTCTTTACCATTGCTGGAGGGAGAACTGGCACACTCACCTGTGCAGATCAGGATGATTATCGTGGATCTATTACATGACACAACTTTGCTTGCAATATGCTATGTCTTTTCAGCTATCATCTGACTTTGAGAAAAACTAAATTAAAAATACCACAGCAGAAACAATAATAAATCAAACTTGAAACCAAAGCCAAACCTGTTCTTTTTTTCATTCTGGTCTCACCTATATATTAATAACCAAAACACATATATATCACTCTCCTAAAGTCATTACCAATTCACCTGTTCCCCTCTGTTTACTTAACTTATGTAAAGATCAGTTGCCTGGTATGTACCATGCAGAGACAAGTGTTAAGAAAATATCCTTGTTGCCACTATGATTATTCTTAAATCTATTTGGAAAGTGTCCATTGCCTTCAATAACAGTACTTGGCAAACTGCCTCAAATAATCCATTTTAAAAGAAAATCAAATGTTTTAACCCAAATCCTTTATTAAAATTTGTAAAGAAAATGAAAACATAAAACAGTTTAAATTGCATTTATTTAGTGAAGTATAGACTCCATGACACTATTCTTTGTAAAAGACAATATTTCACTGATGCTTAATATTAGAACAAGTAGAAAAATAAATGCTAGCTTTTCTCTGTTTCTGACTCCACTAATTGCCTACTTCAGGTACGTAGCAAGTGAAGAGTCCATTTGAACTAACAATAGTGAACTATTATTCTGTAAGAAGTTTCCTGGAACTCTTCTATAACAGGTATGATAATGGCTGACAAGTTAGCCTGAAATTGATGGCTCTGAATCACAAGACTAGTGAAGTCTAAGCACCCTTCATAATGAGATAAGCTTTGTTTGGCAGAATTTTGCTTTTATTAAGCTAGATTTTAAATGTTAGAGCTAAGAGACAAAAGAATAAACTGTGTTCAGTAAGTTTCATCACATTCTTTCAAATTTGTACATCTATTGTTCTAGTTAATCATTTTTAATTTAAATGTGATATTGTAACACAATTATAATACTCTGTTATAATATGAAAGAAATAAAAGATTTAAAATTACCAGTGTAAATTTTTTTAATGACCACTTCTTGAAAAATGTTAGTGCTTCTTAGGAAATCTAAGAAAGCTTAACATAATAAGTAGTGTCACACATTTATACATAAGTATAAACAGATAATTTTCATTGCACTTTAAGATGTATAAATAGAATCCCAGTTTTACAACAGTTACATGCTCTTGATTTAGAACCTTTATTTTAAGAATTATTTTCTTATTTCTTAACTTTATTAGGGGTGGAGAAGGAGAGGTCTCTCCATGTTGCTCAAGCTAGTCTCAAATTGTAAGCTCAATGATGTGCTTCCACCATATTCTCCTTAGTATCTAGAATTATAGGTATGCATCACCACACCAAACTACTTCTTAGCTTTTTTAATAGTCAGATTTTTATCCTAAAATGGTGGTGGGCATATGGATTTGCCAAAGTTTTGTAATGGCACATGTGTAAAAATTCTATATTTATAAGAGGAAGAAGAAAGTTTCCCAAGTAGGTTTCAACCTCATTTTTTAGTGTTCTGAAGGGCTAGACCATAACTGTCAGTCATATTCAACATCTGAATAGGTAGTCTGAGTTAGGATTTGTGTTGTTCTACTATAATTTAATAACTTGCTGTGGTTAGTATGCTAAGAAGATTACATCTTCTTGATCCATTTATAGTAGGCACTAAAATTTAATTGAATTATTTTGTCATATATAATCTGTTCTTACACTATATTGTCCTAAGATTCAGTTTGGTCTTGGTTTGAATTGTAGATAAGTCAGTTAAAAATGTCTGGCCTTAGAAAATTTAATATTGCTTAGTAACATTTTCCATGTAAGAGCCAATAATTATATCATCTATTTCCTTTAATTGTTTTGAGATTAAATTGATCAACATGTGTCAAGGTAATAGCAGAAATCTTAGAATATAGTAAGCTCTCAAGTCAAGCTCAGTTTTGTGTTATTTTTATCTCTGTGATTTTTACCATTTCTCTTTTCAAAGAGCAAAGGTTTCTGAGTCAATATAGTTTCAATTAGCAAAAGCAGACTTTCTATAAACAAAACAAGATACAAAGATTTAAGTACTAAAGTTGACTTAACAGAAAATAGCATAATTGATTTAATGCTTACTGATTTGTATATCTGGACTCACATTAGATGTTAAAATTGGAACACTTTAGCCAGGCATGGTGGCACACGTCTTTAATCCCAGCACTCGGGAGGCAGAGGTAGGAGGATCACCATGAGTTCGAGGCCACCCTGAGACTACGTAGTGAATTTCAGGTCAGCCTGGGCTAGAGCGAGACCCCACCTCGGAAAAAAAAAAAAAAAAAAACAACTTGCATTTTAACAAAACACAATCTGCGGCCATGAGTAGGCTGACCACACCTCCTACTGGGAGGGAGCAGCGAACCAACAAAGGAGCACTTGGTGTAATGGAGGAGCCTGGGCCTGGGGGAGACAATCAGCAGCTTTCAAATTCGACCAATTTTCAGTGAGGGGGACCCTTTGTTTGGAACTAGGGATTCAGGGCGATAGGCACCGGATCCCGTACTTTTGGGCTCCCAAAACAAGATGCACTATGGGAGCGAGTGACAGGGAGACTACTAAAAATAGAATCTAGGTAATCCAGAATTGTGTATATTTGTTAACCTACACTGATCTCACTCTCCAATGGAGATTGTGTTTGT
>PVHP010034617.1:0-19063 GCA_004024765.1 Zapus hudsonius
CTCTCCTCTCCTCTCTCTCCATCTTTTATTATTCATTTCAGACAGGGTCTTACTCTGTAGCCCAGGCTAGCCTGGAACTCTAGGATGGCTTCAAACTCTATGTGCTTCCCTGCCTCCGCCTCCTGAATGCTCGTGTTACAGGTGTGAGCCACCTCATAATTCTGACTATAGCGATTGCCTTTCACGATAATGTCATTGTGGTTTCCTGACACAAACATGCCCAGTTTGTACACCGAGCAGTGTGTCCTCTTCAATTCAAGCAAGTGATATGTGCTTTCTCATAAATTTTCTCATGCTGCCTTTTACTTTTGTTTCCCAATTTTAGAGAGAAATATTTTTCTCTTAACATTGTAAGAAAATGGGAATACAGGTGCAGTGGCACATGGCAATTCATTCTCTGTTTTCTTTTCAAGGAGATAAGAGGAACTCCAAGGGAAACGACAAAGAGTACACAACCTAGTTGGAATGTTCCATGGATGTTCACCCCAGCTGATTTATACCTCCTGTGATGGTTAGAGTTTGTTGTCAACTTGACCTTTTAGATGGGTCTCTGAGGATGTTCACAGGAAGGCAGCCTCTCAGTAAGGGGCAAGATGTAAGGAAGCTCAGAAGAGCTAAAAACAAACATCCCTTCCTGGGAGAGTAGTGCAGGAAGGAAATTCCAGAGACTCAGGAAGCCATTAAGTCTGGGATAGGGTTCCAAGACTCCACCCTAAGGCTATAAAAAGGGGGAGAAAAATCTCCTCACGCTCTCTCTCCCCTGCCTGCCTCCCTGCCTCCCTGCCTCCTTGCCTGGCTGCTGGTGCTTGCCGTGCATCTCTTCATCAACATTGAAACGGAGCTTCCTCAGCCTTCCAGCCTGGACTGAAGACCAGCATCTCCCCAGGAAGCTTTTAGGCCTTCAGTGCTGGATTAGGACTGCTGAGGCATCCAGCCACGTGGACTGAGCAGTGACCTGTTCCTTGACTATTAGGCTTGCAGACTGCTATTTTGGGACTGCTGTGAGCTAATCCAATAAACCCCCTTTTTGTTTATTACAGTTCATTCTATTGATTCTGTTCCTCTAGAGGACCCTGACTGATACACCACCCTAGAATATGACCACAGACTCCAATTTTTCAATAGAAACTGGAAATGATTTTTTGAGGTGAAATACTCAATTTTAAATGCTAGTAATGAATATATTTCTTTGACCTAGATTGTGTACACCATTGAAAATACCTGCAGACCAAAGGTTCAGTTTGGTGTTTGAGAGTGAAGCCATTCTGCTCTAGATGTTGATGAACAAGTATAAAAGTTCTTCAAGCAAATGTCACTGGAAGTCATAACAGACTGAGCTGAGAGGCTCCCAAGTCAGTTAAATATGAACTTAAGCTTTCATTTTTATCAATGAAGTTTTGGCACATAGAACAAAGACTAAAATGATGGGGAAAGTTGCATCGTGCTGGGGGAAATACCAGTTCTCTCCCAACACTTACCACAGAGTATACTTAGAATATGTGTGTGTATATGTGTGTGTGTGTATCTTAAGCATTTTCTCACACTTACTGACAAAACATGGCACAGTAATGAAATATTTAGATGAAAATCATTTTCTCTTAGATTTAAGAATAGTATATTTACTTCTACCTTCCCAGATTCAGAATTGTGAAGCCAATTTTTTTTTTGGCTCCTTTGTTAACAAATTTTTCCCTGTCTGGAAGCAAGGTAGAATCCTATTTGCCTTTATATTAAGGAAATTTGTTCACATTATTCTCCTACTCCCCAATTAAGTTGTTTCAGCTGTTCTATTATATGTTGGATTTCTGAGGTTTGTTTTCACTTTTTAACTTACTCTTGATCTTCAAGAGGTTTCTACAGCTAACAGTTCCCAGATGTTGGCAAAATTGTCTACTCTGCTTCAATGGGTATGACTTATTTAAGTAATTTCCAACATACAATTTATGAATATTTTGTCTTCTCTCCCGTTCTCCGTGTACTTGTGAGTCATGCTTACTAAAGATATATGAGATGTTGTCTCCACCTTCACTAAAACTGTCAGGCTGGTTCTCAAGATTTATCATATTTCCATGGTTAGCTGACTTTTAAGCTTGCAGTGCAGGGACTGGTTGTGATGATGGAATGATGATGGGAATTGTGTCCTTATTTGCATAGCATTGGGCTTCATGCTTTACAGAAACATCTTCAAGTACCTTTTGAAAATATTTATTTATTTGTGAGCTGAGAGAGAGAGAGAAAGAGCTAGAGAGAATGTCGAAGCCAAAATAAACCCTTTCCTCCCACAAATTGCTTTGATAGGGTGCAAAGCTAATTCACCCACACTGAATTCTCCTATAATCTTTTACAATCCAAGCCTGATTACAGTATTCTGTTGCTTATGATTCAATGAATTTCCACCTCACTGGCAGCTAAAGAAAAATTCCTTACATCCTACAATTACCTGTATGACTTAGCTTATCACCTCTCCCCGCCCCTGCTGCTTGACAACTACTATTTTGCTTGTTCCCCACCCACAGACACACTTTCACCTTGAGGTTCACCTTTCTGGTTCTTTTTGTCAAAGGCATTTTGACCTAATGGGGGGCACACAAGCGGGAGACAGACCACCTCAAACTGACCATTTAGAGCCCTAACACAACCTCTAAGGAAGTGGTGTGATGAGCAAAAGAGCTATCCCCATAGCAAGGCAGAGATCCTAGGGAAGGATAATGGAGAGGGGCACCAAGGGGACCCAAAATAATCCAAAACACAAATTCAGAGACTCTTAAAAGCCTAATAACTATGCAAAATTTAAACTCACCCAACATGACTCGGAAATTTGCAGAAGAGGGGGCAGAAAGAATGTAAGAGCCATGGGGTGGGGGGAGAAGATCTAATGCATAAAAGGGAATGTCATTATGGTTTCAATGTTTTTTTTCCTAATAATTTATAATACTGAGCATATTGTTTTGCTAATATATATAATGTTATTCCAATAAAAAAAGTTAGGAAAAAAAGAATCTTCCTCTCACAAGGAAACTTTTTCTCTGGGGAGATGTGAACACACCCCAGGTAGGGTCAGATGACAGATCAAAGCACACTTGTACCGAAACCAATTGTGGGAAACCAATTGTGGAGAACCAATGAGGTTTCTGCTTGGCTGAAAGAGAATTTCCTAGCTACCATGAATATGAAATCAAGCTGTGTTCACTCTGGCACTACCTCCCTTCCTCATCCCTCTCTATGACATAGAGTATACTCTCACATATTTTAGAGTTTTATGGTTTGCTTCTCTGTTTTTAGACACCCAGGAGAACATGGGTGCTTTGGGTTTGTTGTCTGGTTTATCCCTAGCCAGACACAGAATAGGTCCTTGATAACCATTCACTACAATCCCTTTCCTGGGGTGCTTGGTACTGTGCATGTGCTCATCACCAGACTTAGTTTATCTGCACTGCAGCTCCTATTCATACCCCGTCGTTTTGTATATTACACAACCATATCTATGAGTTATGACATGACGCAACATGTCAACACGAACAGAGTGGATGAACCACTGTATATTGTTGCCTAGAGATTAGATTCATTCTAAATAATAGTCTTCTTAGAATAATAAAGACATTCCATGAGAAATCAAATTATGCAGGAATATCTTCTGTTCACCTCACTAATCAAAATGTTAGTAGCAATCAGAACTTCTTAAATATATTGAGATTTTTTTTTAGGGCTAGAGTAAGCTTCTTCACCTGCTACACTTAGTGACTTGAACTGCTCTGGCTTTATAACCAAAGTTGTGAGGCTTAGTCTAGGTCACCCTGCAACCTGCTTTCTAATGACTTGTATAATGCCAAGTACAAACAGGATGAAATAATGATTTTCCTGTCTTTCCCTAGGGAAAAGTTCTGCTTCTTAGGACTAACCTGGGTTGATCTGAAAGGTTATTAAGAGAAAATGTAAGATTTGTCAATGGTTCTGTTTGTTTGCAGGAATAAGAGGGACATCTTATTTTCATTCCCTAGGGCGAAAATATGTAGTGAGTTGATTTTACTCTTTCTGCTGCCAGAAGCGGTTTCCTCATAAGCATTTCCATTCTTTTACTCCAAGTTCTCTATTAAGTATTTTAGCAGCAAAATGTTCCCTAAAAGAAAAAGCTAAGTAGCATGACTTTGAAGCAAAAAATGAATATTTAGATTATTTATAAATTCTCAAGTGAAGCCAGGTGTGGTGGCACACACCTTTAATCCTAGCATTCTGGAGGCAGAGGTAGGAGGATCACTGTGAGTTCAAGGCCAGCCTGTTGATGCAGAGAGAGAGAGTTCCAGAACAGTCTGGCCTAGAATGAGACCTTACCTCAAAAAAAAAATCTAATGTGAACTACATGATTTGAACTTTTAAAAATATCTAATTCATTTATTTGAGTGTGAGAAAGAGAGAGGAGGTAGTGTGGGCACATCAGAGCCTCTTGCCTTTGCAGATGAACTCCAGACGCGTGCACCACTTTGTGTGTCTGGATTTATGTAGTCACTGGGGAATTGAACCCAGGCTAGCAGGCTTCATAAGCAAGCCAACTACTTTAGCTGCTGAGTCATCTCCCCAGGCCCAACTTGTACTTTTCAAAGCTGATTGAGATTGTCTTGGTGGTAATACATATTCAGTTATTGTGAGAGGTCCATGGGACTATATAAAGAAACCTGTTCTCTGTCAGTGCTGTTTGAGATGTATTGATTAGCTGACTCTATGATTTATTGTTACACATGCACTCTTACATATTTTGGTCTTCCTCATCAATCACGAACTGATAAGAGTTTATTTAAATTCACCTACAAGTATTTGAAATTCAACTAGTATTATACACACACACACACACACACACACATATTGGTGTGATGGTTGGAGAATTCAAAGGTGCCCTTTATGGAGTATTTAACACTTTTTCCTTGAATAAAATTCATCACCCTGTCTCCTACTTTGCTAGCATCCTCCTTCCTATTAGTAACAATATTGAAGTATTTTTCATTCTTCTTAATTTAATCGCAAGAAAAAAAACCCACAATCATATGCTGATAGACTAACAATTGTGAACTGAATTATCTCTACCAACACATTTTGGATAAAGTAGTAAAGGAAAAAGGAAATGGGAGGATTAATATACATAAATATGCAAATAAATAAAAACAGCCATGAGTGATTGCTGTAGTTATTTCTATAATTGGATCATGAGGCTAGAGTGGGCATTTATAATTTACTTTTAAAATATTAATTAATTAACTAATTAATTAATTTGAAAAAGAAAGAGGCAGATAGAAAGAATTGGCACATCAGGGCCTCTAGCCATTGCAAATGTACTCCAGACGTATGTGACACCTTGGGCATCTGGCTTTATGTGAGTACTGAGGAATAGAACCCAGGTTCTTGAGTTTTGCAGGCAAAAGCCTTAACCATTCAGCAATCTCTCCAGCCTAGAGTTTATAATTTCTAAGCCGCTCAGCTGGTTAGATTGAGGGACACAAACTTCTTAAGGAGACAGAGCCCTGGTAGGTTTTTTTTTTTTAAAATGATTCCAGATGTTTGCATCTTCCATGAACATTTCCAACTGATGCGGGGTTTGAGGAGTATGTCCAAGAGGGGCATGGATTTCAGAGGTATTTCTCACTGTGCTCTTTGTGCTGTTATCTCTCAGAGTAGTCACCAGAGAGTCGACCCATCCCCTCCTCTTCCCATTGGTTCAAGGTCATAGAGAGTGCCAGCAACTATATGACAACCTTCACGTCTAGATTGATGGAACCATTATTTCATGCTCTTGTGAGAGCTTCTCTCCTTTGGAAACAAGAATTCTAAATCAGCCAAAAACATTGCTGGAGAGAATGAATCAAGATGTCTACTGGAGGGTCCTTCCAAGGAATAATGAAAAGTACCACGCTCCTAGCTGCTATACTGTGGCTATGGACAAAATGAAAGCCAGGTGCAGGTTATGAATTCAGAACACCCTAAGGGGCGGCAGCTCAAATTTGGAGATTGTTGTCACCCAGCTGGTATCGTTTATTGTTAATTGCACAATTTTGTGGTGAATCTTCCTAAGTATTAATTTGTATCACTTTCACAATAACGTTTCCTTGTCATAGTAACATATAATGGGAAACAGGGCATTCAGGATGTTCTCAGATAGTGTAAAAAAGATAAATCTGTCTTTGGACTTAAGCAAATAAGTACCAATTTCTGCCCCTCCATGATAACCCAGCTTTCTCTCATAAATGGCAAAAAGAAACTCAATTTCTATCTGTGCTATTAACAGATTAAACACACAGCAGATGGCTTAGATAGGCTAGTTTTGATGGCCAAAATGTGCAAAAGCCAAGGCTGTTAAGACCATATACATTTTCAAGGGGCCGTTTTTCCATAATGAGTAAATAATCGGTGAAATAATAAGAGTGTCCTACTGTCTGTCTATCTGACTACTGAGAATCTCGTCTAGGTGAATTATTGCTAATATTCACATAGGACACACATTTTCTTCTGCTTTGGGCCTATTCTGAGAATGCCCAATGTAAATGCAGTTAACCTCCCTGATTCTCAAATCTCATTTTCCATTGCTTGGAGCATTCCAACCAAAATTTAGTTACTATATCTGAATTTATATATTCATCCTTTTTGCCGTTTCATTTTGTGGCCTTTGTATCATCTGAAGGTAGAGCTAATGGATCATTATCAGGTTCTCTGAGAGACTGCAACATAGCACTTCATGTCTGGCTGGTATGTCGTATGCACTGATTTGTAAATCAAGTGAGCTAAATCTCTCCTTAGTTCACTCTGTGCTAAACGCCTTGACATGTAGCCATAGGTGTGTGCCGAGAGATATGGTAGAGAGAAAATATGCACTGAGTGTCATTGGTCACCTGCTCAGGAAATTTCCCATGGGACCCTCTTTAGGTCAACCTCAAATCTGCCATCTACCATCACACGATGGAATTCTGTTCTGGATGGAAAACTTCAAGAATCAATGAAAAAGTAAAAGCTCGTTCCTGAAGGATAGAGAAAATGGCAGGGCTATTTTGTGTTCTGATCCGATGCTCTGTCAGTAACGACTAAGCCCCAATAGATCATTGGGAAGCTGGGGTATATTTAAAAGAAAGAAACATAAGGGAAGAAAAGGGAAGGGAGGGAAAGGGGAAGAGGAAGGGGGAAGAAAAAGGAGGGGGAGGGGATAGGGAAGAAGAAGGGGAAGGGGAGAGGGAAAGAAAAGGAAAAAGAAGGAAGGGGAATGAGGGACATTCAAGAGAATAATTTCACTCCAACATTTTAAGAGCTGATGAGATGAATCTCTTTAAGGATTTATACCATCATTAACTGACACACACATTTTTGTCAGCATTTGATTGGCTAGCAACACTAAAGAATTGAATTCTTACTTCTGAGTTACTCATGAGTGGTTATTATGTCAAATATGTTGTATGAGACACCCCAGTCTAAAAGATCCACTAAACGTTGTGTTTCTGTTTACCTCAGCAGGTGTAAGCTTGTCATCTACCATAATATGCCATTATACACAAGATAGCGTTAACATCTAGCAACTGCTGTTCTAGTTACATCTCCAGTGAAGAATGAAAGTGCTCTTATTCAAGTTCTTCTAACAAACCTCACTAGTTGATGTCTCATGATGTCAACAGAAGACAGTGGAGAAGAGCCTTTCCTACAGTGTGTGTGCTGAGAAAGAGACCCATTAACATTGGAGAAATTTTTTTACGTAATATAGTCCTATTGTGTTCTGCTTCCTACCTACCTATGTGACTAGCTGGCTTCCCACTGCTGCCACCATGCTTTTCTTGCCAAGATGGAATGTGTCCCTAGAATCATAGGCCAAATTAAAATTCTTCCTTCTTGCTTATTTTTGCTTATCATCAGGTATGTACTCACAACAATGGGAAAGTAATTAATGCAGGTGCTAAAATTCTATGCAGTCATTGACAATGACCTAATTGATTAGTAAACTAGGCTTTTTTGAAAGTGACAATTGCCATTTACAAAGGACAGCACAGTATCATTTCTTCCATTTCTTTTGCATTTCTTCACATTATATCACTCTCTGTATTGCCATTTCAGTTCTGTAAATGGCAACTTTTCATCTAGGCTTGAGCATATTTAAGTTTGTGTTCTTGACCAGCTCACCTAAGTGGATTTATGTGGGAGTGTATTCTCAGTGATCCACCCTGTTTCTCAGACCCAGGCATTTGTCTGACTTCTACCAGAAATCAGTTCCTGTTGCCTGGAGACAGGTGACTCAATATCACATTATTTAGTTTTTTTTTTTTTTTGCATTCTCTTCCCTTCATATTTTTTAACTCTCTTTCACTTTCCAAACTATAAATTCTGAAATCTTCTTCACCAAACTATTTCTGGAGGAATCAAAAAAAAAAAAAAGCTGAAATGGGCAGCTCTTAGGAGACAGCTCCCAGTGGGTTGAAAAGCCTCAGGACATTCAGTAGAATATCTTCTGACTCCAAAATCTAACTCAATTACAAAACCTGTAGCAGTTCTCTGGTGATAAGATATCATCGCAATGGAAACGATGTGTTTGGTCATAGTAACTATTTGCAAATGTAGTTTGTAATATGGATTAAAGGTTTAGACTAATCATAGATCCCAGAGCAAGGTTAATGTGTCACATGGAAATCAACTTGAACAAAGATATCTGGTCCAATATTTAGAGACTAGGCCAAGGAAACCAATGTTCAGCTACTACTGTGTTATCTGAGCAGATTGCACTTACCTAACCTGGATATTTGATTTTCCTACTTAGATTTTTCATGCTTTCTTTTGCACATACCAGAGGCAGAAAACAATAATTATTAATTTAACAATAATAAGATTTTATTATGGGAAATCTAAGACTACATGGAGCATTGTCCAGAGGAGGATGCCCTTCACAAGACACAGAATTAGGAAGAGCTTTTATCTTAGACTTTCCAGTCTCCAAAACTGTGCATAATTAAATTTCTGTATTTGATAAACTATCCAGTGTGTGGTGTTTTGTTATAGAATCCTGACCATATTAAACTAGCAGTTATAGAGATAAAAATATGGTATGCTAAAAGAATAAAGAAAATCACATAGGAAGGTTAGTTACATTTGAAAAACTTGAAACACTGAGGATTTTCCCAATTTATTTAATTCATTCAATATTTAACTATGCAATCATTCCAATTACGATGAATAGAGGCTATTCAGGAAGACAAGACTACAGTTACTTGGCATATAGCTAGAATACAAGGTGGATTGGGTTCACGGTGAAATTTACTCCTTTAAAGTTTGAAAAGTTATAGAAAAGGCTGAGCGTGGTGGTGCGCATCTTTAATCCCAGCATTTGGGAGGCAGACGTAGGAGGATTGTAGTGAGTCTGAGGCCATGTCAGCCTGGGCTAGAGCGAGACCCTACAATGAGTGAAACCCCCCCAAAAATATATATATTACTATATGTATATAGTAATAGAAAAGGAAATATATGTATACATATGGAAGGATAATAAAGCAGAATTTATGCTATTTTTAATTTCACATAAATATAATTGGGAAGTTGGAAGGAAGTGCAATGGAGTATTTGTGGCGTATCATCCCTCTATTCCTCTGGGGTTCCATTTTACTTTAGAAAGGTTTCAGCCAAGCATCAGGTCAGGGCGTGGCAGGAAGTGACAGTGATGTTTTTCATTCCTCTACTTCCTTCCCTTCCATGTCATTGACAAGTGTGTTCTAAGACCACAATGACTTCTTACCAGTCTGGGAAGTCTGTGGACTTCTTGAAAGTCATTTTCCCTCTGCCCATTAAATAGTCCACTGGAATTATAAACCCAGGCCGCAAGAGCACAGTGATTCTCCATCCACCTTCAGATCTTGACAAAGGCACTTTCTCAGACAGGTCACCTTTGTGGAAAACCATTGAAGAACTCTGGAGTCTTAACATGGATCCCTTATTCTCACGCTAATTCATAGCCAGATTATGATGGTTTACAAATCCCATTTGAAGACCACTTCATGGAAAGAGTGGAACTATCTATGGAAAGAGTGGAACTATAAACAAAAGCATAGCTACTGTTTGCTGTAAAATGTAACCATTGGGCTGGAAGATATCTCAGTCAGCAAAGTACTTGTTGCAAAAGCATGAACACTTGAGCTCAGTCTGAGAATCTAAGTTTTTTAAAAAATGCTGGGTTTATGATTCCAGTGCTGGGGAGGCAGAGCTGGGGAAAGCCCTGGAGTTTGCTGTCCATCCATCCTAATCTAGTTAGTGAGTTCCTGGCCAGTGAGAGACCTGGCTTCATAAAAGACAGACAGTGGTCCTGAGAAAGGACAACTGAGGTAGTTCTCTGGCCCACCTGTGTACATGCACACACATGCACTTGCACCCCTCAACACACAACCCCCAAAGTAAAAAAATAAAATAAAAATCATTTCACTATTTCTGTAGAGATAATTCATTCTTACTTCATATCTCTAATTTGCTTTCTCCAGCTAGGTTCATGCTTAGTAAACAGTTCATTTCTAAAATATATCATTTTTTTGTGGTAGTGGGCACCAAATCCAGGTCTCAGTGATGGCTAGAGTACTCTGCCATTGAACAAAAACCCCTAGCCCCAAACTTTCTCTATTTTGCATTCTGAGTATGCTGTCTCTTTCCTGAGAGAAACCTGTCTGGTAAAGGTAATCTACTGAGATTTTTATGAATCAGAGGCTGAAGTGTCACTGAATTATTATACAGCCTAGTATTCTGGTATTTGAGGATAAATATATCCAGAGCAAAGTTAACTAAGCCTTCAGCAGAAATGGCAATCATTAAAGGTACTCTCATTTTCAAAAGCCAGAATCAAAGGCTTTTCTGAATTCCAAATGATGTCCTTTGTGTGTTTGCTGTCAAAGACAAAAGAATTCAAAATATGGGGTCAATAACCTAGATTATAAAGTAGAAAAATATTCCAGATGATAACCTCAGAACAGTGTTCCTGCCAATGTGGAGGAAGGAGAAGATGCTGAAGGAGATTTAGGAGGAGAGGGTGCTTTGGGGACAGACATCTACCTGCTGGAGGAAGAAAAGAGAACAGACACAACGAGAAGTTTCTTCTGCTTTCTGTTGGGCTGAGATTCCAGGTGTGGTGGTGTGAATGAGGTGTCCCCCATAAACACATGTGTTCTGAATGCTTGATCCCCAGCTGATGGCAATTAGGGAGGTGGTTCCTTGCTGGAGGAGGTGTGTTGATGGGGGCAGGCTTATGAGTGTTATAGCAGCTCCTCCTTGCCGGTGTTCAGCTCACTCTCCTGCTGCAGTGTTTCAGATGCTGTGGCAAAGATCATGCCCAGCTTCTGCTGATGCCATCTTTCCCCCCGCTGTCCTGGGGCTTCCCCTCCAGTCTGTAAGCCAAAATAAATGGTTTTCCTCCCTCAAGCTGTTTCTGGTTGCCATTTTATGCATCTGGCTTTTATGTGGGAACTGGAGAATTAAACCCAGACCATAAGGTTTTGCAAGCAAGCACCTTTGACTGATAAGCCATCTTTCCCGCCTTCTATGTCCTGTTATAAAATTCACAGTAGTAAGGGTAAGTGTCAGACTTGCATCAGAGGGAAAGAAACATGAAGGGAGAGCACTAATGAGTCTTATGTGTGTAGACCTTTACCTTGATTTACTAGTTAAGGAGGGCAGGATTTGGGGATAAGATATTAGTTTTTTAATAGACTCCAAAAGCAAGGATAGAATGTGGTATGATGGCATCATACACCCTTCTCTCTTCAAGTACAATAATTGGCGTATTGGATGCTGGATATACAACCAAAGAGATGGATTGAGAAGGAGGCTTGGGTGGGCACACACCTTTAATCCCAGCACTCAGAAGGCAGAGGTAAGAGGATCACCATGAGTTTGAGGCCACCCTGAAACTACATAGTGAACTCCAGGTCAGCCTGGGCTAGAGCGAGACACTATCTTGAAGAACAACAACAACAACAAAAGCACCACCAACAAAAAAAGTGAGGAGGCAGAGATCTGAACAGCATTGGCTATTTTCTGAAATGACGAGATCTGGACCAAACATGACTGAGTTCTTTCGATTAACATGTCTATTTCTGATCCTTGGCAGAAATTGTAGTGAATGATCTATGTAATAGGTTTATACATTGTTGAATTTATGAATAGTACTGTGGACAGTTGTAACAGGCAAGAAAGTAAATTTCAAGAAAAGCCAACCCTTTGTGAGTAAGTGTTCACCCTCTGAGAAAGATGTGTGGTGTGCATCCAGGATGCAATGTGCTTTGCAAGGACTTTTCATGCAGTGTTTCGCCTCTGATGGACAGTCAAGCGCAGGGGAAATAACTGGGCCCAGAATGCCTGTCTTTAACTTTCCTAGGAAGGCATTACAGGAGGAGTGCTGAGAAGAAAGACATTTTATAGTGTGTTATCATGCGATTGAGTCCTGTACGCAGCTAGAAAGAACGTTGAGTGAAAAATATGTACAATTTCTTTCAATCATATTTATATACAAATAATGGAGGTTTCAAAGAGATGACACCTCAGTGAATTTGGATTTGAGTTAATCACAGGTGAAGTCAATCCAAGTACAGCTTCAACCACGAGCTCAACATCTACTGGGAGGCACCTGAACGGCTGGCCCTCAACCAAGCTGCTGGAAAAAGGTTTGCACTCTGGGAAATAAATAAAATTCAGATTTCTTTTCTTCAGTGTTCTGTTTTACACAACGCACCGAATACAAAAATGTTATGAAACTAAAGCAGGACAAAATGGCTAAAACTAAACAGGAATAGTTACTAGACATAGAGTCCCAAGTAACCATACTAGGAGAATTAAAGATTTATTATAATCGGGCTGGAGAGATGGCTCAGCAGTTAAGGCACTTGCCTCCAGTGCCTAAGGCCCTGGGTTCAATTCCCCAGGACCCACATGGGCCAGACCCACAAAGTGGTAGCCCTGGTGCGTTCTCTCTCTCTCTCTCTCTCTCTCTCTCTCTCTCTCTCTCTCTCTCCTTGAAAATGAATAATTAAATATTTTTAAAAATTTATTATAATCATTTCACAAACTATCAGGAGGCAGACCTTCTAGATCTTAAAAAAATTGTAATTGAGAGAAAAATCTCGGTGGATTATTTTATTATCATTTTGTAATGCCCAGTCTACTTCTTATATCATAATCCATTAATTACTGAGAGAAGTGGAAATTAAAACTAAGTAAAATTAGACTTGCTTATCCCACGTACATTGTAGGACAAAGAGATTCTCATACTTTGACAGTGAGACAGAAACTAAAATAGCCACTTTTAAAACCAATGGGTGCTTTCCTCCACCAGGCAGCCCAGGGAAACATTTGATCTGAGCTGTACATTTCTGAAGTGTGGAGCAGCTTTCACCCAAGCTTAGACTCCACAGGCATTCCCCTCGTCCACTAGAAAACAGATGTGCCTACTGCATGTACCCTCCATTTGTTACCTCCATTTATTTTTCTTTTTCAATATTTTATGTATTTGCAAGAAGAGAGAAAAAGAAACCAAGACACACAGAGAGAAAGGGTATCAGGGCCTCCAGCAGATGCAAACCAACTCCAGATGCATGCACCACCTTGTGCATCTGGCTTGACATCGGGCTTTGGACATCTGTCTTTATGTGGGTACTGGGGAATCGAACCTGGGTTGTTAAATTTCAAAGGCCAGCACCTTAACCACTGAGCCATCTCTGCAGCCCCCTGGATGGGATGTTTAACATGAATTGATGCTGTTTTAGCAAGCATGGAAAGAACCTTCTGCAGCCTGAGTTGTTTCTCTCCTGCTGTCAGCCCTGTGGTCTGTGCTGCCAGGGGACACAGGACAGTGGTGTCAGTAGTGAATTCCCAGTGGACTCATGAAGCTGTCAGACAGGGTTTTTGTGTCTCAGGATTTGAGGAGCTGTTCTGTCTTCTTGCATCTTTCCTGAAGTTTTGGAAAATCTGCAGTGCAGAAAGGCTCTCAGATGGCAGTTGATTGGAAATCCTTTCCTCTGGGCAGGGCACATCCTGCCCAGCTGTATTATACTCTGTACTGGTTGCTTTTCTACTTAAAAAATAAAATAAAATATTTAGTTAAATTAAAACCACTTTGAGGCCAGGTGTGGTGGCACATGTCTTTAATCCCAGCATTTGAGAGGCAGAAGTGGGAGGATCACTGTGAGTTCAAGGTCACCCTGAGACTACATAGTGAATTCCAAATCAACCTGGGCTACAGAGAGTCCCTACCTCAAAAACCAAAAACAAACAAAAAAGGTATGTGTGTGTTTCTAGATATTTACAATTAACCATAAAAACAAAAACTATTATGCAAAAACACTTTGCACATACTTATAAAGTTAAATATATACCTTTTCTGGCACATGTGGGGTGAGTAGACCCTGGCTTCTGGTTCTCTGGTGGTTTGTGTGGGGCAGATGGAGAAGAACACTGAGGAGAACCAGGATACATAATACATCAGGGACAGAGCCATCTACCAGGGGACGGGTCACCTCCACCTCTTCTGCCCAGACCCAGAAGTCATTACAGACAAAGTGGTGACATGAATACTGCCCTCATGACTAGCCTGAAAACCAGTTCCAGGGAAATGGTGACAGACACTGTGGTCACTCAAGACTCATCAAAACAGAGATCCAGTGTCTACAGAGAAAGCAACACTAAGTTAGAGCTCTATCTTGTCTTCCAAGACTCAAGGATCATCAGGGAAGAAGAGGCAGAAGGATGGTAAGAGCCTCAGGGTGGGTGGGGATAGCCTGAGACACCATGTTTCCCCCTCCCTGCAGACTGACTGAGGCCTCTTGGTCTGCGTAATGAATACCAATGACCCCATAGAAGACCCTCAGCAGAGCTGGGGCAGGGAAGAGGGGTCTATGTGTGAAAGCTTTTCATAACAAAATCAATAGATAGATAGATAGATAGATAGATAGATAGATAGATAGATAGATAGATATTCTAGGAGCTGTAGAGTTTTTCTGGCATGGCCATGAGAAGCAAGAATGTGTGTTCACAAAGAGAATACACAAGGCTTAGTCATAGTATTGCCAGACTGAAAATAACTCACCATAATAATCATAATACAACTGATTAAAAATTGTTATTCTCGGCGGGAGAGATGGCTCAGCGGTTAAGGCATTTGTCTCCAGTGCCTAAGGCCCCGGGTTCAATTCCCCAGTACCCACATAAGCCAGACCCACAAGGTGGTGGCCCTGGTGTTCTCTCTCTCTCTCTCTCTCTCTCTCTCTCTCTCTCTCTCTGCTTGAAAATAAATAAACATAAAAAAAAATTGTTATTCTCATCATATAAAGGGATTCAATGCAACAATTAAAAGGAAAAATTACTTCTGTATGTAACCTCTAAGTGCAACATGGGTAAAATGCAACTGCATTAGGTTGAGTGAAAGAAACTAGGCCCCCAAATTTACTTAATGAATTATTATCTTTATATGAAATTCAGAACATGAATACAACTAATTTATGTGGATAGACTCTGATGGTGTTTCTTCCAGTTGAGTAGTCTGTGGGACCCTGCTAAGAGGCACAGAGGATATAGGGTTAAATGAAGTTGAGGCTGGCCTGAAACCCTGATAATCTCAAGCTTCTCTGAGCTTATCTGAGACCGGTAGGTGTTTTGGTTGTCTCCTTCTTTTTCCTAGACACTCCAGCCCCCCTGGCAGGCCACAACAAGCCTGAGAAACACAGGCACTTCAAGGCCTGAGTTTACATACCCCAGGTGTAATAAAAAACCTGGATAATAAAAGTTTAAAGGTCACAGTTCCTCTGCAGCCACCACCATCCAGTATGGGCCTAAAGGCACATACTTCCCGCCAGTTGGAGCTGAGAAAGCCCCCCAACTTACCTATGCAAACTAGGCATCCACAGGTTACTGGTCTCTGCCAATCTATTCATGAGACATCCACAGACTGCCCTGCCCCTACAAATCACCTTGTCGCTTCTGCCCCTGCCTCTCATTTTTCCCTAGTGAAATCTAGGTCAGCCTGGGCTAGAATGAGACCCTACCTCAAAAAAAAAAAAAGAAGGAAAGAAAGAAAGAAGAAAGGAAGGAAGAAAAAGAAAGAATGAGAAAAAAGGAAAGAAAGAAACAGAAAAATAAAGAAAGGAAAAAAGAAAAAAAGAAAGAATTATAAACAGTTTATTGGAGTCTCCACAAAATGAAGGTCATGGTCATGACCTTGAACATTTGAGCATGAAGAATTCTACTGTTACTGTACTTGCTGTTCTCCATCTTGTTATTAGAGACTAAATTCTCAGTCCTTACCATGAAGGTCATCTTTATTTGGCTTTGCCTTAGAGAAGACCACCCTGCCTGCTCTTTGTCCCCAAGAACCCTGACTCTGGCTTCACGGAGCCCCTCATGCATCACATTCCACCTGGTTGCTATGGCTCTATGCCTTTCTTTCTCTCTTGATCGATTACAGGTTCCTTAGGGCAGTAGGTTTAAAAATCATTATTAAGTTGGTATATAGAGTAATGATATCATGACTTTTTCATACGTGTACGTCAATGGTCTTTGTTCGTATTTGTCTTACCTACTCCATCTTCCCTAGCTGCCCCTTGCTGGTCCTCTTCCTGCCCCCAAACAAATCTTCCTGATATCCAGTCACATGTACTCTTATCTTAATTTGTTGTAGAAATTAATGCTGTAATGTGGAGAGTCTAGTAGCATACTGAAACCATTCAGAGAGTAATAAACCATGTAAGTCTAGAATGAACAGAAGACAGTGGAAGACACTGGGGAACACATGGCTAGCTGAAAGGATTAGGAAAGCGTGGTCTTCCACTTGGTTTGCAATATGAAGGGCAGGACTGTCAGCATCTGTGAGGACCCACGTGGCCAGATGAATATGTAGTCACAGATTGCATGTGTCCTTCACATAATGATAACAGCTCTTCATAGCCATTCATCGAAGATTTCTGGAGTGAAAGATGATTGTGATGAAGTATGGAACAGTTTGGTTTTAAAGTATTAATATTTTACTACAAAAGAAAGAAGAAATAAAAAAATTACACTGCTGAAAGTTAAATTTCCCAAGTACCAGAAATATTGAAAATACTCTATTCAAACCTGTCATGAGGTTAGGCAGATGGCTCCGTGGTTAAGAGCTTGTCACTCAAGCCTGGAGACTGTAGTTCGGATCCCCATAATCCATGTCAAGCCAGACATAGTATCACACACATCTGTAATTCCTCTGTGTCTGTAGCCTGGATGGGAGCCAGAGCCAGGAGAATCTCAGAAGCTTCGGGCCAGCAAGCTGCCATACTCAGTGGTGAATGCCAGGTATCCTGTCTCAGTCAAGGTGAAAGGTGAGGACTAATGGATGTCCCAAGGTTGTCCTCTGACCTCCATGGGTGCACCATGGCATACATGCATCCAGACACACACACACACACACACATACACACACACACACACACACACACACACACACACACACACACACCTCTGAATTATGAGAAACTAAACAAAAATAAAAATCAGAAAAAAGGTGACAGATATAACACAGACAATATGGGCAACATGAAAAATTACCAGATTTATAGAAACATCTATTGGTGTATCAATGATTTTGTTTGGTGATAGGAAGTTTAGTAAGAAGTCTTGTACATGTGTTATAACTGACATTTTTAATATAAAAATATTTTCTTTTCTTTTATGAACCTGTGATAAAAATGCTTGTTTTACTGTGTGAAAGTATGTTAGATTTTTAAAGTGCCTCAGATAAAGAAGGCAGTTATATTGAGATTTTTCTGCCAACCTAACACTTTTGTTTAATCAGAACTTTTGATTGACGTGTCCCTGTATTATGGTATTTGTAACCTGCCAGAAATCTTTAGTTTCTATGAAAGATTGACAGGTGGCTTTATAAAAAGTATTTTCTTAAGGGTAATTTAAAGCTCTTTCCTATGAGTACAACTATCCTTCTCTCAAAAAAATAAATACATAAAAGCAACCCTTAGTTCTTTCCTTGGAAAATAAATACATAAAAGTAACCCTTAGTCCCTTCCTTCCTATTCAGCTCCTCATTTTGTTTCAATCTGATCTAATGTTGGATTGAAGTTGTTCGCTTTGAGTTTAGCCAGATGGCCTTTCTCTAGTCCCCAGTGTTCAAAAGCATTGAAGCAGCTTTCTAACAGCAAACTTACAGATTTGGGAGCTCACCTGGGGCCGATGGGCCCCATGGCTCCTGGGTTTGTGACGAGACAATGAACCATTATTGCAGGACTACACAAAGCCAACCTCTCACCTCAGGTTAGAAGGAAAAGAGAGTGCAGAAGGGCTGGATTCCATAGATCCCTTGGAAATCAGCCCCCAAAGACCTAAAGACCTCCTGCTAGAACTTATCCTTGGAACTTATCCTGCTTGAATTTATCCATCCTCTTGCCTGCCACCCAGGGGACTAAGGCTTTAACACAGGGACTTCAGGGATATCTGAGATGCAGCCTGTAACAGGGAGAGTTGAAGTCTCCCTCTTGGATGAGTTATTGGCAGATTCTGAATTGAGGTTCTATGAAGCTGCAGAATAAGCCTTACTGTCTTGGAATCCTTAACTAGAACCCTAGCAGTGTGAAAGGAGCTCAGCTACCCTGGGGAGCCAAGCTGTGAAAGGCACACTGCTTGAAGAAGCACCTAGGATGTGTGACATGTGTGTGCTGTTTGCACACGTGTGAGCAGGGATTACAAAGAGTATTAAAGTCCCAGACATGGGCGTGAAGGAGACAGCTAGGAAGCAGGTTGTCCAGCTCCAGACAACCCAGGAGATGCCACAAAGAATTGCTATGGGCTGGAGAGATGGCTCGGTGGTTCAAGGTGCTCACGTGCAAAGCTTGATAGCCAAGGTTCAAATCCCCAGCACCCACATAAAGCCAGATGCACCGCATGCACCAGATGTTCGCAATGGCAAGAGACCCTGGCATGCCCACACTCTCCTCCTGGCTCTTTCTCCCCCTCCCTGCTCCACTTGCAAATAAATAATAAATAAAATATTTTTCAAAAGAATTGCTGAGTCCTTCCCATATTTTTCCTTCATAAGAATCCAGAACAA
>PVHP010034618.1:0-18961 GCA_004024765.1 Zapus hudsonius
AGGTTGGTTCCAATTCCTAGCTATTATGAATTGAGCCGCTATAAACATGGTTGTGCAGATGTCTCTGTGCTGAAACGAGGAGTCTTGAAGATATATGCCCAGTAAAGGGATAGCTAGGTCATCTGGTAGTTCTATATCCATCCTGTTCAGAAGCCTCCACACTGCTTTCCATAGTGGTTGTACAAGTGTGCATTCCCACAAGCAGTGAAGGAAGTTTCTTTTTTCCCCACATCCTTGCCAACATCTACTGTTGGTAGATTTTTTTCATGATTGCCAGTCTTACTGGAGTGAGGTGGAATCTCATTGTTGTTTGGATTTGCATTTCCTTGATGATTAATGATGTTGAACATTTTCTTAAATGAGAATTGGCTATTTGTATTTCTTCCTCTGAGAATTCCCTGTTGAGCTCAGAGGCCCATTTTGTGAGAGGGCTGTTTGATGTTTTATTATTTAATTTATTGAGTTCTTTGTAAGTTCTAGATATTAGACCTCTATCTGTGTTACAGCTGGCAAAGATTAACTCCCAACCTGATAGCAGTCTGTTGGCTCTGAGTATGGTAAGTTTGTCTGTACAGAAGCTTTTTTTAAAAAATATTTTATTTATTCATTTTCCAGCAGAGAGAGAGAGAGAGAGAGAGAGAGAGAGAGAGAGAGCGAGAGCGCACCAGAGCCACCACCTTGTGGGTCTGGCTTATGTGGGTCCTGGGGAATTGAACCCAGAGCCTTAGGCACTGGAGGCAAGTGCCTTAACCGCTGAGCCATCTCTCCAGCCCTGTACAGAAGCTTTTTAGCTTGATAAGATCCCATTGGTTAAGTGATTGCTGTACTTCCTGGTTTATCAGAGGTTTGTTCAGGAAGTTTTTCCCTACTCCTATTTCATAGAGAGTTCCCCCTGTTTTTTCTTCCAGGATTTTCAGAGTTTCAGGTCTTGTGTTGAGGTCTTTGATCCATTTGGAGGAGATTTTGGTGCATGGTGAGAGAATTGGGCCTATTTTCATCTTTTTACAAGTGTTTATTCAATTTGTCCAGCACTATTTGTTGAAGATGCTATCTTTACTCCAGTTGACATTGTTGGCATCTTTATCGAATATTAAGTAGCTATAGTTGCTTGAGCTTAGGGCAGGGCCTTCAGTTCTGTTCCATTGGTCTATTTGTCTGTTCTTATGCCAGTACCATGCTGTTTTTGTTACAATGGCTTGGTAATAAATCTTTAGATTGGGTATGGTGATACCTCCCAATGAGCTTCTTTTACTAGGGATAGCTTGGAAATTACTTTTTCTATGTCTACAAAGAACGGCGCTGGTATTTTTATTGGCATGGCATTGAATCTGTATATTGCTTTTGGGAGTATTGCCATTTTCACTACATTAATTCTATCTTTCCAGGGGCATGGAAGGTCTTTCCATCTTTTTGTGTCATCTTCAATTTCCTTCAGTGTTTTTATGTTTTCATTATACAAGTCTTTCACATCCTTGGTTAATGTTACTCCTAGGTATTTAATTTTTTTGAGACTATTGAAAACGGGACTTTTAAGCTGGGCATGGTGGTACACGCCTTTAATCCCAGCACTTGGGAGGCAGAGGTAGGAGGATCACCATGAGTTCAAGGCCACCGTGAGACTACATAGTGAATCCCAGGTCAGCCTGGGCTAGAATGGGACCCTACCTCGAAAAACAAAACAAAACAAAACAAAACAAAAAACCCACAAACAACAGGACTCTTTCACTGATTGCTTTTTCTGTGTGCACATCATTTGCATACAGGAAGGCTGCTGATTTATGTGTGTTAATTTTGTATCCTGCCACTTTGCTAAAGGAGTTAATCACCTTCAGTAGTTTAATGATACTGTTCTTTGGGTCTGTTACATATAAGATCATGTCATCTGCAAAAAGGGATAGTTTCACTTCTTCCTTTCCAATTTGTATCCCTTTTATGTCTTTTTCCTGTCTTACTGCATTTGCTAGAACTTCAAGGACTATGTTGAAGAGCAGTGTTGAACGTGGACTCCCTGTCTTGTTCCAGAATTTAGTGGGAACTCCTTGAGTCTTTTCCCATTGAGTATGATTTGGGCTTTCAGGGATTTGTATATGGCCTTTATTATGTTTGTTTGTTTGTTTGTTTTGAGGCAAGGTCTCATTCTATCCCTTGCTGACCTGAAACTCACTCTTTAGTTCCATGCTGGCCTCCAACTCATATAGCAGTCCTCCCACCTCTGCCTCAAGAGTGCTGGGATTAAAGGTGTTGTACCATCACACCTGGCTCCATTTTATTTTATTTTATATTTTTTGTTTTTTCTGAGGTAGGGTCTTCCTCTGACTTAGGCTGGCCTGGAACTCACTCTGTAGTTCCAGGCTGCTTCCTATCTCTCTGCCTCCCTAGTACTTCTGGGTCTGTGGGTTAGTTAGGGAGTTGCAACGCACATCAACTCCCTGTTCACCCACGGGGCTGGTTGAGCAGAGGCTTGGAATAGCTGTGAGCCGAACGAGAGATGAGGACTCTTGGGAAAACGCGGCAGTGGGCAGTTCTCATTTGTCGTATAGAGAGCAATTGTTTATATAGAGGAAAGTCAGGTAGAAGCATAGGAAGCAAGGAGATTGGTAGGAGCAAGATCTGTGGACATCTCATGAGTTTGATTGGTAGGGGCCAGTATTCTTTGGATACCTATTTTGCATAGATAAATTGAGGGGGCTACGTGACTCTATACATGTATAGAATGGTGATGTCAGCAGAGGAAATGTAACCTTATTGTTTAGGCTTGTTATTGCAGCTGGGCTAAGTTATTAGGCTTTGAACTGCCTGCTTATCTTAGGGCACAGCTGTGACCTGCCTGGGGGCTGGAGTGTTCAGGATTGCTAAGATTTATAGGGGCCCTCAGACTTTGCCTCAACTTCCTTATCAGAAGGAGACAGTCCCAGAAGCCTGCCAGACTCAGCAAAACCCTACATCCTCCATGCCCCTCAGCAGGGTCCCACAAGTGCTGGCATTAAAGGCATGTCCCACCATGTCTGTCCTCCCTCCCTCCCTTTCCTCCCTTTTCTGTCCTCCTTTCTTTTCCTTTTCTTTTTCCTTCTTCCTTTCCCTTTCCCTTTTTTCTTCTTCTTTCTTTTTCTTTCTTGACAGGATCTCTCATTGGTCCCACAGCTTACTGAATTAGTCCTTCCCCTGTAGACCACCTGTTTCACCTCTCAAGCACCTGTATTACAGGCACTTGCCCACTATTTACATGCCTTCCAACTTCTCTGTATCCTCAACTGTTGTTTTAAAATTTTTAAAAAATATTTATTTACTTACTTACTTATTTAAGAGAGAGTGTGTGGGAAAGAGGCAGACAGACAGACAGAATGGGTGTGCCAGGACCTCCAGCCACTGCAAATGAACTCCAGACACATGTGCCACCTTGTGCACCTGGTTTTATGTGGGTACTGGAGATTCGAACTCGGGTCCAAACTCAGGCCCTTCTGCTTTTCAGACAAAACGTCTTAACCACAAAGTCATCTCTCCAGCCCTTGTTTTGATTTTTGAGACCGGGTCACATGTATTCTAGGCTGGCTTCAAACTCACTGTATATCTTAGGATGATCTTGAGCTCTTGATCCTCCTGCCTCCACCTTCTCAGTGTTAGACTATGTCTTGTTTTCTACAGTGCTGGGAATGGGACCCAGGTCATTATGCATTGTAGGCAAGCATTCTATCAACGGAACTACGACCCTATCCCAAAAATGTTTTATGTTCTCTTAGATATTTTCATTGCTGTGCTTGGTTATTGTAGGCATAGCAATTATAGGAGCTTTATGAATATTACCAATATTTAAGATTTACTGTTCAATATAACATTTTGATAAAGGGAAATTTGAGAAACTAGAGCAGTTAGTGAAAGAACTTGAATTGTATAGAAAGATTATAATTTATTTAGGCCATGCAGAGACTCAAACCCAAGGCTTTATGCATGCTAGGCAAGTACTTTTACCAATAAGCTATAATAGTCCCTTTAAGTGGCTTCATATTAGAATTTTTTTTATTTTTTATTTTATTTTAAGGTAGGGTCTTGCTCTAGCCCAGGCTGACCTGGAGGTCACTAGGTAGTGTCAGGGTAGCCTCGAACTCAAGGCAGTCCTCCTACCTTTGCCTCCCAAGTGTTGGAATTAAAGGCATGCACCACCATGCCCAGTTCCATATTAGAATTATTTAGTCAGGCTATTGGAGATTCATTCTATGAAGTTTTATGAAATTTCCCAACATGAACTGACTGCTGCATACAGGACCCCACAGTTGTTACCAGCACCCAAGACCATCATTGTTCTGAGCCCATCAACATTTTGACATGGAGGACAAGGACAAAAGGAACAAGACAATAAAATTGGATGGGCTACCTTGGAAAAGGAGGGTCTTCAGTGGTTTGGAAAGGAGAGAGCAAAAAACAAAAAGGATAAAGAGATAGGAACATGGTAAAATTATTGTATGTTCATATATTGAAGTTCTCAATAAAAACAATAAATTATGTTCAGATTTAAATGTAAATACTTATTAATAGACTTTGTTTACAAAGATAATACCTCTTCACAGATAGATTCATTGGATATATGTCATGGTTTGATCCAGTTGTTCCCCATAAACAAATGAATGTTTTCTGAATGCTTGATCCCCAGCTGATGGCAATTCAGGAATTAGAACCTCGATAGAGCTATGTTGTTGGGGGAGGGCTTATGAGGGTTCTAGCTTCCCCTTGCCAGTGTTTGGCACACCTTCCTGCTGCTGTTTGCAGTGCTGTGCCAGAGGTGACGTCCACCCCTCTGCTTATGCCATTGGTTTCCCTGCCAGGATGAAATCTCCCCTTGAGTCCATAAGCCAAGTAAATCCATTCCTCAAAAGGCCACTTTTGCTTGGATTCTTTCTGTGCAGCGACAGAGAAAGCTGACTACAATAATATCTGATAATTTTTAGGCTTCCTGGGAAGTCACATTTGTATGTGAGAAAATGCTTTCTAATTTTAAGTAAGATAGTTCAAAAGTAGATTTTAAAAAATAGCAGTATTTGGTGTTTCCTGGGGGATAACATCATTCCTTCCTATATGCCTGTTAAGAATAATCTGCTTTGGGGGGCTGGGAAAATGACTGAATGGTTAAGGGCACTTGCTTGCAAAGCCTGCTGCCCAGATTCAATTCCCTAGACACCCTAGTAAGATAGATGTAAAAAGTGGTGCAAGTACTTGGTGTTTGTTTACAGCAGGAAAAATGCTATGATGCTTATACACACACACAAATGAATTAATATAAAAAGTTGTGTGCTTTCTTCATGTAAACATGAGTTTTCAATAGATAAATAAATTGATCTCGTAAGCAGTCTGCAAATTTCCAAATATTGTTACTTAATCTTGAATGATTTGCAGTATTAATACTATATGTCTATGCTGTGTGTTTCCTATTGAACACACACACACCTACAAACATGTCCGTATTTACTCTTTTACTGTTTATTTAAAACAGCTCAGAAACTGTTGCCAGGTGCTGGTATATTCTGCTTTCTGGATCAGTACTTGTGAAGGACTCCATGGTCTTGCCTCCTTGCAGGTAAGTTATACTACTTAATTTTTCCCCTGTGATGGGGGTCTGTCTCACTGTGTAGTCCAGGCTGGCCTTGAAACTGTGACCTTCTAGCCTAGCCTCCTGAGTACTGGTATTACATGCATGGGCCACCACACATACTTTCATTATATTCTTAGTTCATAAAGCAGGTAAAGTTAACATTCCAGTTGCTTTGTCTCTTCTCTTTTTAAAAATATTTTATTCATTTTTCAAGCAGAGAGACACAGAAGAGAAATAGAGAGCACCAAGGCCACCGTCTTGTGGGTCTGGCCTATGTGGGTACTGGGGAATTGAACCAGGGGCCTTAGGCACTGGAGACAAGTGCCTTAACCGCTGAGCCATCTCTTCAGCCCTCTTCCCTTATTTTTTATAAGATGTATATTTTTTCTCAGCAGATGATATATTTTTAAATTATTCTCTCTTGGTACCATCAGAAATCAACTAATTTTTTATATTTCTGAGGTGCAGTCTTTATGCCATAACATACTATAAGATTAGGTTTGATTTACCTAATGGTTTTTGGATTCCTGTCTGCTATTGCTTGTTAAGAAGCAATATTTCATAATAGTTAAATAACTGGCTTTTGTAGTGGGGTACACCAGATTAGTGTATGCTTCTTGATGAGTAGGATAATATGTGATATGTTGAATGTTTCTACAAATAAAATGTGCTGCTCCTTTGTTCTTTCCTTTGAACTGTATTTATGATGCTCCTATTAATGAGTTTGTATTGAGTTAGCGACTGAGACAGAATAAGCTGCAGTTTTAGTACTAGTATTTTCTTTTGAGTATTTCCTCACTCTCCCATGATGTTAAAAATAATCAAGAATTTGTTGTAATGGCATTTTGTAGCCTATATTAGTCCATATTTTATTTCATTAAAGACTAAATCCAGGTAGGGTATTTGTGTTTTTTGCCTTAAAACATGTGAATATGCATGTATGCAAAATATATTTTAGAGATTATTATAGCATGTTTGTTAGTATTAGGGAGTTAATGTAAATAATATATGTGGAATAGAGTGTGGCATATAGTAAGCATCAAATAATTTTTGACTTCTGTTGATTTTTATTAGAATATAGTACTAGGAGTAATGATATTTTAGCTAGTAGAAAAAGAGCCAGTTTAGTTTAAAGAATTAGTAACTGGGTTGGAAAGATGGCTCAGCGGTTAAGACACTTGCCTGCAAAGCCCAAGGACTTATGTTTGATTCCCCAGCACCCACATAAAGCCATGCATCTGGAGTTTGTCTGCTGCAGCTGGAGGCCCTGGTGCACTCATTCTCTCTCTCTCTCCTTATCTTCCTCTCTGTGCTTGCAAATAAATAATTTAAAAAAGACTTCATAATTAGTAAAGGGCCTAGCTACTAAGAAGAATAAAGGAGAATATCCCACAGTTGAGGGATAGATCCCAAGGAAGAAACAGGCCTGAAACAGGACTCATCCTCTCCTTATAACTAGAATTCTGACTTTGTTGGAGAGGTTAGTTGCAATTTCACCTGTGCAAAGAGCTGGTCCATACTGATCTGATCAGAAAGTGTACTGGCAAGCAGGAGAATACTACCCCCATCTTTTGCCTCTAGGTGAAGCCAAACATGCTGGGGAGATGGCTTATTTGCTAAAGCACTTGCCATATAAGAAGGAGTTTAGGTCTCCAGCCACCTCGTAGAAATGCTCGGTGTGGTAGCATGCAACTGTATCCCAGCACTGGGGAGGCAGAGTCAAGGAGGATCCCTGAAGCTGCTAGCCTTTCTAGCCAAAGTGGTGAGTTCTAAGTTCAGGGTTGTTCAGTACTAGCAAGCTGGAGAAATATATCACCTCCATCTTTATACACCAAAAATAAATAAATTTTTAAAAAGGAGGAAGATGAAGGAGGAGGAAGAAGCTGGGCAAAGGAACCAGAACGTTGCCTTCCAACTGCAAAGACTTTTCCTGCTTAAGTATTCCTCTAGCACCCTCTGCTGACAAAGCTTTAGCCTTTCTACCTAGGAAAGTAGAATATATCCACAACCTTTTTAAAGCAATTGAGTGGAAATATATGAGTGACACAGTTCACTGACTTGGCTACTCATCTTGCATATTCCCTGCTCATTGAATGCCACCCTCTTCTCCTCTTCTCCCTTCCTCTCCTATGTCTCCTTCCCTTCTATTCCCCCTCTCCTCTCCTCTTCCCAGCTCCCTCTGCCTTTCCTCCCCCTTCCTTTCTCTTCTCTTTATCCTCCCCTCCCCCTTCTTGATTTTTGAGACAGATTCTCACACCTGTACTCTATAGCTAAGCTTATCCTCAAACTCATGATCCATGTACCTCAACCCCCTGAGTTCTGAGATTGCAGACACATACCCCATATACAGATAAATGCCACTGTTCTCATAAGTCAACTACCCACTTACGCTTGTGCCTTGTTCTGAGCTTCTAATTTGCCATGTATTACAAAGGTTCTGGGGTTGTAGCTCAGTGGAGTGCTTGCCTGACCTGTATGGTCCCCTGGGTTTAGTCCCTAGCATCACAGGAAAATAAAATGAAAAAGACAAACTTTGAGCCAGGCATGGTGGCATATACCTTTAGTCCCAGCACTCAGGAGGCAGAGGTAGGAGGATCACCATGAGTTGAGGCCATCCTGAGACTACATAGTGAATTCCAGGTCAACCTGAGCTAGAGTGAGACCCTACCTTGAAAAACCAAAAAAACAAAACAAAACAAAAAAACAACAAACTTAGTTCCATAAGAATATGTGAAATTTCTATAGCTCAGCTTGATGGCATGGGCCTTTGATCCCAGCTGCCCAAGAGATTGAGGCAGGATACTTGAAAGATCAAGACCAGTTTAGCTGCAGCTGGAATTCCAGGCCAACCTAGGAAAAAAGACCAAAACAACCAAAACAACAACAACCAAGAGAACTGAAAAAAAATTTAAAAGAGGGCTGGAGAGTGGTTCAGTGGTTAAGGCACTTGTCTCCAGTGCCTAAGGACCCGGGTTCAATTCCCCAGGACCCACATAGGCCAGATCCACAAGGTGGTGGCCTTGGTGCGCTCTCTCTCTCTCTCTCTCTCTCTCTCTCTCTCTCTCTCTCTCTCTCTCTCTCTCTCATCTCCTGTAGAAAATGAATAAATAAAATATTTTTTAAAAAATTTAAAAGACTACATAGTGAATTCAAGGTCAGCCTGGGCTAGAATGAGACCCTACCTGAAAAGATAAAAAATAAAAAGAGGGCTGGGAGCTGGGTGTGGTGACGCATGCCTTTAATCCCAACACTCAGGAGGCAGAGTTCAAGGCCACCCTGAGTCTACATAGTGAATTCCAGGAGACCCTACCTCAAAAGGCTGGGGATATAGCTCAGTGATCAAGTACTTGTCTTACATGTACAAAGCTCTGGGTTTCATTTCCAGTACCACAAAAAAAAAATAATAATAATGTATTGTGGGAATAAGAGGACTGTCTGGATCCCCCTTTGAGGTTTGATACATAATTGAGAAATGAACTGACAATAAACCAATTAAGAGGTTAAAAGATATATAGAGGGACTGGGGAGATGCTCAGTGTTAAAAGGCACTTGCTTACAAAACCTGATGGCCTGAATTCAATTCCCCAGTACCCACATGCCATAGTCAGCTTCACACTGCTGGGATAAACTTCCAAACCAGGCACAGTTTAAAGAAGGAACGGATTTATTTGAAGCTTACAAGATACAGGGGAAGTTCCATAATGGTGGAAAAAGCTAGCTTCCTTTCACAGATCCAAGCAGAGAGAAAAATCACCACCAACACAAGCAAGCATGCATAACCCCCCCCCCCCCACACACACACAGCCCTCAGTCACTCTGCATCCCTTTAGGTTGGAAACAGATCTGCCCCCAGTAACACCTCCTACATCCAAATGGCTGGAAATCCAAGTTCTAGTAGGAGCTTCTGAGTTTATTGGGAGATATTCAAACTACCACATAAATCCAAATGAACAAAGTGGCGCCATGTCTAGAGTTTGTATGCAGTGGCTAGAGACACTGGCATGCCCATTTACACTCTCCGTTTCCTCCTGCCTGCCCTCTCTCCTTCTACCCCTCTTCCTTTCTCTTTCTGCTCACAAATAAATAAAAATGTTTTTTAAAAAGACAGATAACAAGTATCTAATATCCCAATAGTACTCAGAAGCTTATATTCTCCTTCTTCATAGGCTAGAGGGAAGTTGATAGCTGCAGTTAATTTTGAAGACAAAGTAAATGACCTTTAAGAAAAATGGACTAGAAGGGTAGAAGGCTTGGAGTAGGGTGTGTTGTGTGACATGGGTTTAGTCCCAGCACTCGGGAGGCAGAGGTAGGAGGATCAACGTGAGTTCGAGGCCACCCAGAGACTACATAGTGAATTCCAGGTCAGCCTGGACTAGAGAGAGACCCTACCTTGAAAAACAAAACAAACAACAACAACAAAACCATAGTGGCTTGGGACATTTCTCTGCCATTACTCTAGAAGTAATATTTGACTTTTTCTGTGATAGGAGTTTCATCTTCCTCCATTGGTGGAATACCAGACAGGAGAAAGAAGGCAATTCTTTATGTAAGAGGGAATGTCAGGAAACCTTTTCCTGCATTTGTTCTCCAGGTGCTCTCAGTTTGAAATTCATGGCAGCATATTTTCAGGGATCCATTTCTGAGCCTAGCAGTTTCCTGATGTTTAGTAGAAACACTTTATGACACATGACCAATGGGTCCCATAGGATTTGGACCATTTTAGACTCTTGCCCAGCAGTAGGCAAGACCTGGAGCTTCTATTTCTACTTACTTTCTCCACCTGGGGTCTTCATCTTGCATTTGGGCTGTTCTTGTCTGGGGTAAGTGATTTCTGGTTCCTTGTTGAACACTGCTTGTTGGTCACTGCTTTCTGTTTTATCTAGTGGAGTATCTGCTTAAAAATTCCTTCGCATGTTTTAAAGGCAAGTCCTTTGTCTATTTTTAAAGAATCTTCAATACATTCCGGCTGCAAACTATTAATCAAACCCTTTATCTTCTTAATTTGGATTTTGTTTGCATTTTCTTAATTCTGTCTTTCAAATACATTTATTGAAGCATAATTGGCTAATACCTAACTGCATATTCTTAGTCTACAACTTGCTAAGTAACACCACCACTGTTGGAAAAACACATAAACTACCATTTTAAAAAATTTTTTCTTATGTTTCTTGGTACACCTTCTCTCTCTCTTTTATTTTTTTCTTTTTTCTTTTCTTTTTTTGAGGTAGGGTTGACCCAGGCTGACCTAGAACTCACTCTGTAGTCCCAGTCTGACCTTGAACTCAAGGCAATCCTCCTACCTCTGCTTCCCAAGTGCTGGGATTAAAGGCGTGCACCACCACCCCGGCTAAAATCTTCCTTCTTAACCTTGGCTTTTTTCCTCCCTTTGACCCCAGGTAATTACATCCTTTTCTAGGATTTTATATAAGGGGAAACATATAACATGTACTCTTTATTATCTGGTTTCTTGCATTTAGTGAAATAATTTTAAACATTTTATCCATGTTATGTATGTCAGAATATCATTTCTTTTGAGTTCATTAGTCTTTGATGACTAGACTACTGTCTGTTCACATTCATTTGCTATCATGAACATTTTGGGTGGTTTGCTAGTTTTTAATATTATGAAAGGCACTATGAGTGTGTACAAGTCCTTATGTGGACATATGATACTTATTTCCCATGAGTAAATGTGAAGGGGTAGAAGGGTTTATAAGTCTTTATATGCATTAAGTGTCTTCATGTGGACATACTTTTATTTGTTCTGGATAAATACCTACCAATGATTTAGGCATGGTACATGTTTAGAATGGTGGAATCTTTTTGTAGTTTAATGATGTGTATGTATCTTTTTATACGTTGGGCATTTGTATTTCTTTCATGAAATGTCTCTGTCTTTTAGCCTTTTAACTAGACTTAATTTCTTTTCTCGTGGGGGTTCTCAAAAATTGCATGTATATGCTATAGACACACCCTTTAACAAGTGTGTGATAGAAAAATATTTTCTCCTTGTGGATTATTTTTTCCAACTGTTATATATACGTATTTGGTTTTTCAAGGTAAGATCTCGCTCTAGCTCAGGCTGACTTGGAATATACTTTGTAGTTTCAGAATGGCCTCAAACTCTTGGTGATCCTTCTACCTCTGCCTCCCCAGTGCTGGGACTAAAGGCGTGCACCACCACACCTGGCTTCTGTTACATATTTTGAAGGAGCACAAGTACTTAATTTTGAAGTTTAATTTATCAGGCTTTTGTCCCCCTTTAAATGGACTATGCCTTTGGTGTTGTATTTAAGAAATCTAAAGGTGTTGTGGCTCACGTGGGAGAAAGAGGTAGAAGGATTGCCATGAGTTTGAGGACATTCACATAGTGAATTCCAGGTCAGTTTGGGCAGAGTTTAAGAGCCTACCTCAGAAAACAAACAAACAAACTTTATTTAACCCAAGGTCACAAGGAATATTTTTCTATAATTTGTTTGTTTGAAAAGCTTACTGTTTTTATATTTTATTAATTTCACAGTAAATGTATAGTTACTGTGCTTTATTTAGGTCTATTTTGAGCTAATTTGTAAATGGTAAGAGGTATAGACTTCATTTCATCTTCTCTCTATGTATGTTAAATTGTTCCAGCCTCATTTCATGATGAAAATATTTTTCCTCTGGATTTCTCAGTACCAAGGAAATGTGATAACAGATTAAGCAAATTTTTGTAGTGTTTATTAAGAACATATTCCAGCTTTATGTATATTTAGTAACAGCCCTCAATACATTTCATACAAGCAGACAGAACTGAGTCAATTGAAGATGATCAATTGCAGCTAGTGCTGGCATATTGGCTCACATCTGTAATCCCATTACTAGGGAGGCTGAGGCAGGAGTATGAGGAATTCAAGGCCAGCCTGTGTTGTATAACAAGACCCTGTCTCAGCAACGTAGAATAGAAAGTTATAAGATATAAAAACTTTATTCTCAATAATAGAAATACTAGTCTGAAATTAAAATAGGTTACAAATAAAACTGGAAAGTGTTGTCAACCATCTGGATCTGATACACACTTTTTACAATTCTTAACCTGTCATGTATACCAGAAAGGACTAAGGTGTACTCTAGAGTCATAGTAAAAATCCTAATTTATAAGAGAAGTAATTTAACATTTGTTTGCTGGATTTGTTTGTGGATTTTTGTGTAATCTATTTACAAGTGATCTAAAGGTCCAGGAATACTTAATATTAAAAATTTGAAAAAAATATTAGAAAATATTTTTGAGCTATATGAAAACATTCATCAAAATGCATGGGCTACAACTAATAGAAGTAAGTAATTAGAGGGAAATTTATAGTACATTTTTGAAAATCTGGTCTCAATCAGACTATCTTGCTTTTCCAATTTTTCTTTCAACTATAATTTTGTGTGTGTGCGCGCACACTCATTCACATGGGCATCAGGGCTTCTTGCCACTGCAAAGGGCAGATGCTTGTGCCACTTTTTGGGTCTGGCAAGAGAGGCTAGCAAGCCTTTCAGGCAAGTTTCTTTAACCACTGAGCCATCTTCCCAACCTTTTGGCTAACATCAGGTACAATATCTGTTCTTTTTAGTTTAATATATGATAAGTCAACTGGTTGAGGACAGTAGTAGTAGGTTCAATGGAGTTTTGGAACAAGTAGTTATAATAGTTCTTGCTTTGTCCGCTCCATACATCAGATTGGTATGTATTGACCTGGTGTTGAGGTACCTGTAGGAATGGTGCACCTCCAAAATCAGAAATATACAAAAATAATGAAAAGAAAAGGAAAATTTAAGAGCAAACAGAAGATAGGTTCAGGTGGAAACTGGTAAAATAAAAAATGGATAAAAGAGCCTGTAGAGATGGCTTAGTGTTAAAGGCATGTGCCTCAAAGCCTAATAGCCAGGGTTCAATTTCCCAGTACCCACGTAAGGCCAGATGCAGAGTGGCACATGTAATTTGGAGTTCATTAGCAGTAGCAGGAGGCCCTGTTGTAACCCATTCTCTTCTTCTCTGTCTCTTCCTCTCACCCGACTTGCAAATAAATATTTTTTTAAAAAATGGAAAAATACTGAAATTAATAAAAAGTTGATTCCTTGGAAGTAAGAATAGCCATTATTTTATTAATTAGATATCAGACATTGTCAGTTTTCTATAATCATGTTCCACCTTTGGTTATGTTTTTAAGTAGCACTAAACATTTATCTGTTATACAGTATTAACTAGCTAAAACCAACTGATCGTTTTGAGCCTTCGCTTTTCAATTTGTTTGACCAAATCCAGCATTGTTTTAATGTAGAGCTGTGGTGTCACATTACTAAAGAAACACATTTATGAGGTCCCCACCCAGTGCCCCATATGTCACATCCATGTCATAGTATAGTACTCACAGAAAGACTCAAGGGTCCCTTTCTGAAGTTCTCTAAAGTGTACGTACATGCCCTCACTATCTCTGGCTCTCGTTTTTCTACCTCTGTCTTGGTTTCTATCTCTCCTTCCCTCTCCATCTCATCTCTCCTTCCTGGTACTCTGGACTATGCACTGAAAGCATTTTTTCTCTTTATTAAAAACTCTTGTCATGCTGGGAGTGGTGGTACATGACTTTAATCACAGACTGAGGAGGTAGATGTCAGCTTGGAACTACAAAGTGAGTTTCCGGTCACTCTAGAGTGTGACCCTATGTCAAAACAAATAAACAAAGCTCTGTCATGGGGCTAGGAAGATGGCTCAGTCAGTACAGTCCTGAGAGCCTGAGTTTACATTCCCAGATTATGAGGATGAAAGCTGAGAGAGGTGGTAAAGTCTGGAGGAGTCCCGGAATGAGCTGGTTAGCTAGACTCTTTGAATTGGTGATCTCCAGGTTCAGTGAGAGACCCTGTCTCAATAAATAAGGTAGTGAATGATAGAGAGGGACACTTGACATAGAACTCTGCCCTCCAAAGCAAGCACGCACGCGCGCGCGCGCGCACACACACACACACACACACACACTTTAAACTCAAACTCCCCTGTCCCTGTGACTTGAACTAAGTAGCTGCTTCCTTCTTGCATTGAATTCTAGAGGTTGCCTGCAGGTTGTAAAGTGGGGGGTGTTGTAGGGATCCTCTTAATTTCTTGTTCCTGTCTCACGATCTTAACCCTGTTCCTATGTTTAAAAAAATCTATTATTTTGTGTATTTTGTATGTCTTCTTGTGATATTCTTTCTTTTTCCCTGTGTGAGAGAGTAAATTCAGTTCATATTATTCCATCTTGTGTGAAAGCAAACCTGTGATAGTTATGGCTTAGGGGTAGAGCACTTGCCTAGCATACTCAAGGACCTGGGTTCAATCCCAGCATACCCACTCCAAAAAGAAACAAAAAGGTGATATTTTTGGTTTATGCTCAAAGAGTAATTTCATTCAGATTTTGACATTTGTATCAAATACTACTGTTATTAAATCACTTTTTTGCAAAAATGTTTTATTTTTATAATTTTGACCTTTCTCATAAAAGCATGCTATATGTCACTCTTTTTTATTTTTTGTTTTGGTGCTGAAACCTAGGAACGAACCAGTCACTTTTTAAAACCCTATTTCCAATCCATCAAAAAGGTTGTATAACTTATTTTACAAATGATTTCCTTTTTGAGCTTATCTTGGGTTATTTTATATTTAAATTTTTTTTTTATTTATTTGCAAGAGAGAGAATGGGTGCACCAGGGCCTCTCGGTGCTGCAAACGAACACCAGATGCAAGCACCATTTTGTGCATCTGGCTTTACATAAGCACTGGATAATTGAACCCAGATCGTTAGGCATTGCAAGCAAGCACCTTAACTGCTGAGCCATCTCTCCAGCCCCTGATTTTATATTTTGTTTGCGTGTTAGTGAGTTTTCCCCCATGTGCTCATTATATGCCCCAGTGAGAGGGGATAAGAATGAAAAAGGAACAAGAGACGCAAAGGATGGAGCAAGTCAGTATTTCCGATCAAACTCGTTTATTTCAGAACAGGCAGCACTTGAAAATCCTCTAGCAGGAGGGGATGCATGGTTGGTTACTTAGGAATTAGCATAACAGGTTGCTAGGTAACCTGGCCACAGCAACGGTCATGTGATCTCTAGGAGGAAGCCTGCAGGCTGGAGAGAGAAAGTTTGGCAGAGAAACATGAACTTAGCATTGGTTAGTAGGGGGAAGGACAGAGACCTTCAAAATAATGTTGACGCAGTTAAAGGCACAATAAACAGCTCCCCACAATTATAGACTTATTTTACTTTTATAGAATTTATAATTGGTCAAGATACTAAATTTTAAATATAATATTTTAGATTGCTTTGTAATTTGTTTTATGTGTACTTTGCATATTATGTTAATCTTTATATTTCATGTGATTGTCAAATTTTCTTTTCATGTTTTAAAAAGTTATCTTTTAAAATGAGGCTTAGCTTTTCCTTAGAGATTGCTTTCTTGTTCTTTGTTTAGAAATCGTTTCTTGCACCAAGCATATGAAGTCCTTATAGATTCTTTTAGTAATGACCTGGCTTTAGATTTCTTTTCATAGACAATAGACAATGGCTCACAACACTTTTTTAATATTTTATTTTATATTTTATTTATTCATTTTCAAGCAGATGGAAAGAGAGAGAGAGAGAGAGAGAGCGAGAGAGTGAGCGAGAGAGCGAGCGAGAGCTAGAGCGTACCAGGGCCATCACCTTGTGGGTCTGGCTTATGTGGGTACTGGGGAATTGAACCCGGGGCCTTAGGCACTGGAGGCAAGTGCCTTAACCGCTGAGCCATCTCTCCAGCCCTCACAACACTTTTTTTAAGGAAATCATCTTATATATATTCAAGTGTTAATGTTTTTAATGTTTTTATGTCTATTGTCTAATAGAGTAGTTTACTTTTGTAAACAAAGTTATGATGCTGCTTTTAATTAGGTATGCTTTGCTTATAATTAAATATTGAGAAGTGCTCAAATTTTGAGATAAGGCAAATTTATTTTTTAACCAATTTTAGGGATAATTAAAGGCATGAATTCGATCAGCCTTCTTATGCAGAACTATAGAGTTTTTGTTGTTTGTTTTTCCCCTATATTGAAATATGTTATAACTTCTAAAGAAACTGTTTTTTTGTTTTATAGTTTTGGTAAGCAGTTTGGAGGAAAAAGAGGATGTGATTGTCTTGTATTAGAGCCTTCAGAAATGATTGTGGTAAGAACTTTAAAGAACACTGAATTGTTTATGACATGCTTCAGTCTCAAGTTTAAATGTAATAGGCTTTAAGCAAGCAAGGAAGTTCCCTTTCCATGACCTTGTGTAAATTTTTAGCATGAACTCATATAACAACGTTGTACATTTTCATTGCTTATTTTTTGAAAGACTGTACAATATGATACAATTCTATATAACATTCCAAGTTTGGTGATTTCTTCTACCTTCCACCAGAAAATGAAAGGATTTGCAGAACAACTATAATTTTTAATTATTTGGGATGAGCTTTAACATAGAACATATTTAATGAATAGTTTTTTGTTTGTTTTCTTTTTTTTTTTATGGAAGGGAGTGTTGTTTTTCTAGATTAGGGTCTCACTCTAGCCCAGGCTGACCTAGAATTCTCTGTATAGTCTCAGGGTGGCCTCAGAATTGCCGCAATCCTCCTACCTCTGCCTCCTGAGGGCTGAGACTAAAGTTGTGTGCCACCACACCCTGATAATGAATAGTTCTTTACCTTTTTGAGAGACCTTGGTAGTTGATACAACTTTAGATTATTTGACATTTTTTAAAAAGCTTTAAAACAGCTCCCCTTACCTTATTTGGAGATGACCAAGTGGAAAATAGCATATACTGAATGCACTCACTGTTTTACTAGCATCTCATGGAGGTGACCCTGTCTTCTGATTGGATGAAAATGGCTGCAAAATGAGGTTGAATTCTGAAGTGTTTTATGTGAAGGCTCAACGCTAAGCCTCGTTTTCCATGCTGCTGTTGTCAGATTGACATCTTTAAATAGTTCTTCTCTTTTTCCTGAACTGTATAATACATAACCATAAATATATTACCCTGAGTTTCATAAAACCTATCTTAATTTAAGCTCCTGAACGTTTATAATTATTTCTTAGTTTGTGCAATACAATAGTTCACCCTTATCTTTTTAGGAGGACACATTCTAAGACCCCAAGTGCATACCTAAAACAGTATATTGTATCACTTCCTGTGTGTATTGTAGGTTTTTTTCTATGCACATGTTTCTGATAACGTTTCCTTTATAGACTAGGTACAGTAAGAGATTATCAACAATTGTAGCTTAACACTGTACTGTCCTAAAAGTAAATCTATGGTCTTCTGCACACTCTTCAGTGTTACTCACTTTTTTTGCTGACTATAGCTGATAGAAAAGCCATAAAGGGGAGGTTACTATTGTGTTAAGGGTTCCCTGCACAGTGAGTTTTCAATGAATGCTGCTTGAATTCATTTTGGCAAAGAATATTGTTTTATGCTTTTTTTATATTAAATATATGTAGTATTTACTAAAGCCTACAAATAACTTCTTTTAAGTAATTATATTAAAGGATATGACAAGAAAACTGCTTGAGGCAGTATGGGGTTTCTCATCTGTTGATGCATTTCATATTTCTTATTCTGTTTGGGGAAATAATAATGCTTTAACTGCAGTCATAATCACTTTTGGTGTTTACTGTACACAAATACAAGTTGCCACAGGCTTATTTTATGTTTTCCTTGGTCCTATTCTCTAAGGAGAGTAGGTTGCTTTTGTTGGAGAACAGTGTATAGAAATCAGAATCTGGTTGACAGTTGCGCTGATCGCCTCTAATTGTGCACTGTGTGCTAGTGAGCAGGTCTAGGGCCTCATGCCCTAGGCAAGCAATCTGCCAGTTTAGCTAAGTCACCAGCCCTGTGTTACTTTCTATTTGAATATCAATGTTGAAAAACCTCAGGTTTAATTTGGCTTAAAAAAAAAAAAAGCATTTCATTGACCTAAGAGTGAGGACTTGTTGACTTATTTTATCATTATGTTAATTTACACATAGAGTTGTTTAAGAATTGTTTGTGCTAAGAAGTTTTACTAGCTCTAAGCTTGGCATGGTGGTGTAAATACAGTCTCAGCATTTAGGAGTAGAAGCTAGAGATTGAGATTAAGGCTAGCCTAGGATTTGAGCGAGACCCTACCTCGAAAAAACCAAAAAAATATAAACAAATCAGGAGGAAAGCCGGCCATGGTGGCTCATGCCTTTAATCCCAGCACTTGGGAGGCAGAGGTAAGAGGATCACCATGAGTTCAAGGCCACCCTGAGACTATATAGTGAATTCCAAGTCAGCCTGGGCTAGAGTAAGACCTACCTCGAAAAAACAACAACAACAAAAAGAATCAGGAGGAGGAAG
>PVHP010034619.1:0-19078 GCA_004024765.1 Zapus hudsonius
GAGCAAACACAATTACTCAGATGCCTTGAAACACCAAAGTGCATTTGGTAAAATCTTCTCTGTTGAATATTTAAAATCATGTTTTATTTAAGGAAAATGACTTTCATAAATTTCTGACCCATTTTAGCTTTATATCATTGGAATATACTTTAAGAACCAATTCATGTCCAATAAGCCTTTTTACCTTGTTTAATGACTTTTTAAAATTCTCTTTTCTTGCAATCAAAACTGCATAAGCCAACTCAAATGCCAGAGGGTTCAAGTTCAGTTCAGAGTGCTCAAGTCATGAATTTTGAGAGAATTTTAAGTTGCTAAAACGAGTTCTGTTGATCTGTGTTCAACCCTATGTCCATGGGTATTAGCCCTTGTGGATCTAGGGCAGGCATCTCCTGAGGTTTGAGGGACTGGGATTTTCACTGAGCATTTAGTAACAATTTAGGGAAATCTTGCATTATGCATATGTTATTTGCCCCAAGCAGAGAGGCTTGGCTAATGTTTCTAATTTCTGAGCAACTGAAAGTGAAGAATAGAAAACCAACTATGTTAGTTGTTATTATGCTGCTTTTCAACTGGATCTTAATCCATCCAGCCTGAGGAGTAGACACTCGGGCTCATGAAAGTTACACTGGATAAAGTCACCCAGTGAGGAAGCAGCAGAGAGAGTTGTCAGGACTTTTGAACTCATTTCTTTCTTTATCTACCTTGCTCTATAAACCAGTAAAATGTGCTAAGGGCTTTCTCCTAGGCAGTGTACTAGGTATTTGAAATGGGCATATGACCCTGTGTAATCCTCGCTGCAACCTCCTTTGTAGGCCAGGAACTGAAACTTCTGAAATATAACTGGTCTGTCCTCAGTCACAGAGCAAAATGAGGCTGACTTGGGGTTGTATCCTGACATTCCTGATGCCTGGATTTCCTGAGGCTGCTACATCATATTGTCATAAGCTTAATGTATCAAAACAAAGGAACACATTCTTGCACAGTTCTGTAGAATATTAATCTGAAGTCCTCATGTCAGCAGGGCTGGAGTGCTGTGGTAAAACCTGTTCCTTGTCTCATCCTACTTTTGGTAGATTCTAGTATTATCAGCCTGTGTCTACTTTCTCCGTTCATCTCTCTGTATGCCTTTCCCAAGAACACTGTCTATTCGAGTTGCAGCCATCCAGATAATCCAAGAGTGTTCACAGGTCACAGTATGTATCACGCCCATCTATATTGTCTATCTATGTAGGATATACTATGTATCACATCTATGAAGACTGTCTTTCCAAATGAAGACACATTCACATGCTCTGGAGGTTAGGTGGTAAGCATATCTGTTTAATGGCTGATGACAGACCTAATCTTTTGTCTCAGTTTCTTCTCTTGTAGAAGTGATGGCATTAATAAATCTTAGCTCCTAGTAATGCTGTGAGAGATGGATTCTACATATGAGCCTTGATGGTGATTCACTCAGTTCATGGAATGATTATTGACTATCAAATGGAAGGCCACACTGATGAGCTGTTATAGTCCACAGACTCATGGAGCAGTCAAGGGTGTCCATCTTAAGCAAATGAAGTAAAGCAGCACTTCACCTGTAAAACTTTACTCATAAGCATTGGTCCAGAGATCACTACTGTCCTGTGTTTTCCCCAAGCTTTCTCCACCATGGTGTGTCACCAGGGTGTGTCATGGTGTGTATTCTAGCAACCCAGTTGGCATTCAGAAACCATGTCCTCACAAACACAGTCTTCTTCCTGGAGGTTGGAAGCATTCACAATCTCAGTGCCCAATAACCTGACAACGTGGGGATCGCAGACTTTCAGAACAGGGCTGGAGGATTCTCCTGAAAAAGAAACACAATGCTGAAGAAGTACTTACTATTTTCTAATATTATTTTAGGTTTGTTGATACAACAAAAATTAAAAGAAAATACTTAACCAAAATTATCACCTACTCATTCACACAATAAGAATCCTTCTTAGGGACATTACAGAGGGAGGCAAAGCCCTTGCCTTTGTATCACCTCATGCAGCTCTTATTTCGAACTTAAGTTATTCGAGATACATTAAATACTAACAATATACCCTTTTTATCCCCATACGTTCCACCCGCCCAGCACAGACACCATCAAAGAACCTAGGTATTTCAATGTCTTTGTTTTCTAAGCCTCATGACTAAGGCTGTTGAGTGCCAACTCCAAGGAAGCAAAAGGAACACCCGAGGTCCTCTTTCTTCTGCACAACTGAGAGTCATCTTGAGGATTGTCAAGTAAACCACTACCCCTGCCCCATGCCCCAGCAGCCTGCACGGCTATGCAGCTTTCTGTCTATGAGCAAGCATGTGAGGATAGCCCAAACATGCAAAACATTCCGGTTTACAGACTTTTGGGAACTGGATCAGTAGTTTTTGCATTGCTGTGAACAAGCACCTGACCAGAAACAATTTAAAGAAGGAAGGAGTTCAGTGCCTTAAGTTTCAGGAAGGAAAGGCATGGATCGGGGATGTGAAGCATGCTTACATCACAGCCAGAGCAGGAAGCAGAGGATGAACAGGAATTGGGGAAAAGCTATAAAACCTCAAGCGCCTCCCCAGTGACCCACTTCTTCCAGTAACACTCCACCTCCTAGTGATTCCACAACCTTCTCAAACACTGACACTATCTGGGGACCAAGCATTCATTCTAACACATGAGCCTATGGGGGGCGTTTTACATTCAAACCCTACAGGAACAAAACCTGTTTTTTAACAGAATTAATTTAAATGATTTTTTCAATTTGATTCACCTTTTTTGAAAAAAAAATTGCCCCAACCTCTTCTTCCCTATGTTAGTCAGTTTTCCATTATTGAAACAAACACCTAAGATAATAAAGATGTAGAGTGTAAAAGGTTATTTGGGTTCACAACTCAGAGGTTTCTATCCACAATTGGGTGGATCACTTCATTTATGCCTCTAGTGTGGTATCCATATGGCATTGTAGTGGAGAAGGCTACTCGGTAGAGAAAATGGTTCCCCCAGGGCCAAGAATGCAAGTCAATAGACCATGAGACCAATGTTCAACAATGCCTTTCAACTAAATGCTGCAGTGACCTAAGACCTACCACATGGTCCCACTCCTAAAATTCTACTAGCTGGCAGGAGCCCCATAGGCTGACGACCAAGCCTTTTTAGCACATGGACCTTTAGGGAACATTCTAGATGCAAACATCAGTATTACCTCTGTTTCACTCCTTGTCTTCAAACCTCAAATGGATCCATGCTCTTTATTAACCCATTAGGTCACACACCCTAATACAAGTATGAATGTGCCTTATCAGATAAGCTGCCAGGGGAAATTGGTCAAATATAGTTGGAGAAGACAGAGACCACTGGTCAAGACATAAAAAAATGCTTGGGATCAGAATTAAGATTTTGAATGTTTCAAGATTTTTAGGACTTTTAGGATGCAAGTCAAAACACAGAATTCATTTAGGTTTGACAGGCATCTTATCGACAGGTCCTAAAGTGATTCTTGCACAATTATGTAAGTCATTCTTACACAATTTTGTAACTTTTGTGTTTTGACTGAGCCATCTCGTGAGGTCAGGTGTGGAATACATTTGTGACATGTTAATGCTTAAAATTCAGAGTTTAGCTTTTCTGGTTGGTAATATTCATCCTGAAGCTTCATGTGCTATGGCATGTGATCTGCTTCACCTTCTGTATTAGCTATGTCCTGGTTGCCATGAGACTTTCTGACAAGAAAAAAGCAATTTATGGGAAGAAGGATTATTTTTTGTTTTCCATTTGGGGGATGCAGTCCATCATGGTGGGGAAGGCCTGGTGGGGAAGCATGAAACAATACTTACATTCTGCTTGCAGTCAGGATGCAGAGAGCAATGAGTGCTAATTCTCATCTAGCTTTCTTCTTTTTATTTAGTTCGGGACCCCATTCCATGGGATGGTGTTGTCCATGGTTAGTGTGGGGTCTCACTTTGCATCTCAGTTAACCTAATCTAGAAACTCCCTCTCAGGCATGTCCAGGCATCCATCTCCCAGATCTAAATAGAGTGGAATGAAAGTCTGCCATCATATCCTCTTTCATGGAGGGGCTGCAGCTTTTCCTCCAGGCTGTAGATCTGAGCTGACCTAGTGATGTTCTTTGACCAATGAATGTGGAAGAAGTCCTTTTAGGACTTGGCTCCTTCTAGGACAAGCCAGCTGTCACCTTCTTGTGGGGATGAAAACTGTGAAGTGCATAGAAACCATTGCTCCAAAGTCACATTGATCAGACCTCCTAGCCCATTGCTAAACTGTGGATTCATGAACAATGCTTAACTCTTAAGCATGGCATTAACCAGTCATAAACTGTTTACAGTGATGAAATCTTTGGATCAATAAAAGTAGTCATTGTAAGGTTTACCTATGAAGTGACAACTGATACACACTCATTAATAAAAAAAAATAGTTCTATAGTAGATGGCGTCTGCTGCATACAATGTGTGTGAGGACCTTGAACCTTGTTTCTGCTTCCATTTTCACTTCTCTAAGCAATCACTTTATTGAACATTGGAATCAATATTCCAATTCTGACTATATGAGCTATGTCTAAGAATTTCAATTTCATAGGTTAAAAAGAAAACTGCACCTAAGCAGGTTCTATGAATCAGCCATGTCTACAGTTGGCAGTTGGAGAATATAGAACCCAACTTAAGTGTGACCTGAATGTCATACTTGTGATTTCTGCTCTTGGACTTTCACTTCCTGTAGCTTTCAAATGAGGTACACGTCTATACTATTTTTATAGAGAAGAATTCAGAGCTTCTCTAAGGATGCCCAATTAACAAATTTTTAAAAATTGGGTTTTGAACCTAGGAGTGTAAAGCCCACTTTCACTGCTGCTTATTATTAAGAAATAAATCTGACATGGAAAAGAACATGTTTATATCTGTGTCATTTCTTTGTTTTAGAACCATGTTGTGGTCTTTTTGAATGTTTTAAAAGCCTATGTTTTGCAAACTCCAAGTTGTAACAGAAAGCAGGTTTTGAAGGGACTGGTGAGAGTTATTGACCAGAAAAGCCAGCTGGGAAGATTATAGTGTTGATCTTATTATTGCTTTTAAATTAGCAGTGACTTCAAAACCCTTTGAAGTGGTTGGCATGGAATGCCTAGATCAGGAAAGCAATCATGACAGGGCACTCACAGCAGGCTTCACAAACAATTCCTTTTTGGCCTTGGCTAGGGGAGAGGCTGGAAAGAAGGTGGAGGGATCTTAGCAGGGGACGTCTAGCTGACATGAGTTGCCAGGAAGACCCAATTAGCCTGCCTTCCTCACTAGCAAAAGCCTAAGAAGAAGGAATGAATTATTTGTGACAGTGGATGAAAGCTGCTGACAACTTCAGAGACCACCAGAGACCACCCATGCGGCCTTTCAACATCCAGCTGATGAGAAGACGAGGTGAGGCTATGAGGCCAGTGATCTGAAGGACTGCAACCTTAGGTCAAGGTCTAAGACTGGGTTCAGAGTGTGCTTCTTTTCTGCAACTGTTGACATGCCCTGGAATTTATTTCTTCCTGTCCCACCATCCCCTCCATCCATCTATTTCATCCAGCCAGCAGCACTCCATCCATACGTTCAGCACTGAATAATTTCCTGCTTCGTGCCTGATGTTCCCAGGCACTAACCCTCAGGCAGATGAGTTCCCTTCCTCCTCATGATGTCAAAGACTTATGAAAAGTGGAGAGGCTACAAAGTGAGCAGACCAGGAATGTGCCTGAGGTACCAACAAAGCCAGGTTGCCAAGATTATGTCTTAAAATCATCTGATATTTTCACACACAGAACTTAATTATTAACATGGGAAGAAATCGCAACCTGTTTAAACTTTCTTTCCTATTTCATTTTATGCTTTAGGGGTATTTCTATATTGAATTACATATCTGAAGAGGAATTTCAATCTTTAGTGACTTGAGGTATAAAAAGACTACACTTTGACCTTTACAGAGGAGAATATAAGTAGTTTTCTGAGTGTTCCGATAAATAATGCTTACAATCTGTGAATTTATAAGTTTACGTGAGTGTATGTGCATGTGTGTCCGTGTGCCTAGGTGTGTGTGTGAAGAGTCAAGGAGTAGAGAAAAGAATTCATGATTCCTTCCCTTCTGCTCTCCTAATGCCAAGGTTATGTGACTGTTCTAGCTCTAATTTACCATGTGTATATCCACTCCTAGCAGATGCAGTGGGACCCCCACAGCCCATCTCCTGCTGGCACCCCACAGGACATGCCTGTAATGTCTTACTGAAAGAGCAGTTTTCTGCCTGAGATTTTCTTCTGCACCATAGTCGGGAAAACCAGAAGTGTCAAAGTGTCCTCAGCAACGTCCTCCCCTCAACTGGAAGAGCAGATAACTAATGCAGAGCCTGAGCCTGTGGCAGACAGAAGCAGGTTCCAAGGCAGCTCCCGAGTTGCCCAAGCAGGACTCAGCTCTTCAGCAGTCAGCACAGAAACATACTCTTTTCCCTGCCTGTTTCTCTGCCAGATGTCCTGGGTTGCCCCCAGATAAGGCCCTTGCACGTCCATCCAGCTCCGAGTCTTGCTTCCAGGGAATCAAACCAAAGACTTCTCTGTCAGTGCAGGGTGGAGTCCAGCGCAAAACCTGGCCACGTGGGCTCTGATGTACTTTATTCCTTTCAGGGCACTTGTTTTCTTACTGGGGCTTGCTCTCCTGCCACCTGCTACTCTGCTTTTTCCTGCTTCCTTCCCTGGCCACCTCCTAGGCAGCCTTCAGAATCTCATTCCTTTTGGGATTCCCCTCAACCAGGACTAGGTCTCTGTCTCCTGTACTTCACTCTGACTTGCCTGCTTTACGTGGCACCAACTGCTCCCTGTGGTGGCTCAGCCCTGGAGAGGGCCGTCCTTTTTGTGAGCATGGGGCTGGCTGCAAAGTCTCTAGTAGGTGAAGATGAAGGTATCGTGGCCAATGTCAGATCTCTCACTCACAGCACTAGACAGATGCCCACTGCCATGGACTTCTGGGAAAATCTCTTCAGAGCTCCAACTCATGGGTTCCTAATTTGTCAAAAGGAGAAAGTAGCTTTGATTTTAGAGGTTCTTCTAAGGATTAAATATGACATGAATCTTGAATTTAGTGAGCGATACATAAATATTAACTACTTCTATCAATAATCAACAAAGAGTAACTTTTTTCCAAAAGGGTAGACTAAGGTGGAGATGATTCATTAATATTACCTAGATCCATACTCAGTGAGTGCTCCCTTAGTCACATGACCACACTCAGTGAGTGTTCCCAATTGTCATCTAGATCCAAGATGATTCGTGGGTTTCATATTTATGGGCTTCTGGGGCTGTCTCTAGGACTCACAATCACACAGGCTATCATGCCAGTCCCCTTATTGACTACCACCATGTTCTGGAAACTGCCTGCTGGGCTAAGCCTTTGGACATGGTGACGCTTGGGGCCCTTTTTTACAAGATTAATAGTCCACCAAGACATCAATGTCTGTGATCTTTCATCATGATCACATTCTCTCCCATACTGAGGACAGACACATTTACTTCTTCAACAAAACATGCATAGTGGATGCTGAGGAGACAACTCCATGGGTAAAGTGCTTGCCATGTAAGCATGAGGACTTGATTTTTATCTGGAACACCTAGGTAAAATGTTGGAGTGGTGGTCTGTGCCTATATTCCCAGTGCTTGGGTGGCAGAGACAGTGGGTCCCTAGAACTTACTGCCCCTCTAGCCTTGCCCAATCAGTGAGCTATCGGTTCAGTTGTACACCTTTCTTCAACAAAATTGATTGAAAGGGACTGGAGGCCCCAGTGTAGATCCCTGGCCTCCAAAGACATGACATACATGTGCTCCAGCACACACACACCACAATACATTACCACAAGCAAACCATGCACACTGTATCCACTACATTCCCAGCCTTTCCCTGTAACTGGGATTCTGTAGGGAATTTATACGAGTTTATCCATATCAAGAAATCAGTCCAAAGGCATACAAATATCAACAAAAAACCAAGAGGAGAAAAAAGGTAAGCATTCAGTCCATGGCAGACAAAGGAATTCCAGGAAGGGACATAAGATTATACAAAGGCATGGAGCTGTGAAACATGCAGCCATGATCTGCATCCTCTGGTGCTGGAACAGAGGGCAGGGGTGACTCGTGGCCATGGCTGGAGATAGATGCATGCTAGGGTACAGTGCCAAGTGCCGTTGTGCTGGAGAGGGTTCTTATCCATCACAGAAGCCCAGCTGGACATGGCTTATAGGACATGGACAAAAGTGTGCTGAGGAGTGGACATGGACAGAGAAGGCCCTGGCCCCAGAGCAGCTGAGCGGGAAGTCACAGTGCCACTCTTTCATGGTTGTCTGTCTCACATCTCAGTTCTCCTCACACTGTTTCCTCTTCTCTGTTTTGTTGAAAAGATGAAATGAGGACTTTCTACTCAGTGAGGAGCATAGTCATTGAAAAGTCTGGGATTATTTCCCTCCATCCTAATGAATTAAATTAAAAGTAACTTCTGTTAAATAAATTCCAGTCACAGGGACTTGTGTTAGGAAAGTCTGACTGGCTCTCACACCTGCATCTGAGGTGATAGGAAGTCTGTTTTCAGGAATAATTGTACCCAGAACAAATAGCATACCCAAAGCTTGGAATTCAGGAGGCAAAAGTCAGTTTCGGGCTTTAAACAGGGAGAGGATAGGGATGGGCACGCGTTTAGAACGTGGCCAAGGTGCTGAGTGGAGTTGTGTTTTGGTAGGTGAGTGGGAGGGTGACAGGAAGTGGAAGCCCGGTGGGGGTGCACAGTAGGGGGACTGTGGGTGGGGGAAGCAGAGTGTAGCCAGATCGAAGGCACTGGCCATGGAAATTCTTGCCAGGGTCTTTAAAGGTCAGTCATCAACATTCTGCACTCTTTGTGAATTTATGGAAGTCACTTGGGGACAGGGCACAGAAAGTCCATTTTAAAAAATATTTTCATTTACATATTTGCAAACAGAGAGAGGAGAAGACAGATCAAGAGAATGGGCTCCCCAGGGCCTCCAGCCACTGCAAATGAACTCCAGACACATGTGCCACTTTGTGCATCTGGCTTTATGTGGGTACCGGGGAACTGAACTCAGATCATTAGGCTCTGCAGGAAAGCGGCTTAACCACTGAGCATTTTCTCCAGCCCCAAAGTCTGGTTTTGGACTCAGATCATCACCTTTCAATTGAACAAAACCTTCTTGAGCCCTGACCTTTGTGTCATACACACGGTATTTTCTATTTTTCAAGTGAATAAGACAAATTTCAGTCAGAAAAAGAAAACTGGCATGGTTTTTGCAAAGAATGCATTGCTTCCCCACATTTATCTTTATTTCTATGGGAAAGGGGCTTCAGAGTAACATTTACTCTACTATTGGAGAACAGAGCCCATTGCCTTCCAGACTAAGGGGCAGTTATGGGTAGTTGAGTGTCGGGACCAGGTGCTGTGCAGGACACGCTTCCTCTGTTGCACGTTTTCTTCCATCTCACAGCCTGTTACAAAGCATCATTGTCTTAATTTTACAAATGGAGAAAGAGCTGCTTTGTGATATGAAGAAACTTGCCGAAGGTCACAGCGCTAGGTGATGGCAGCAGCAGGGGAGGGCCGGTGTGAGGGATGTTTGCAGACTCCAGGCAGTCCTTAGCACTCCACCCTGTGGCCAGTTTGTGGGAGTCTCAATGGGTGCGCTGCACAAATCCTCAAGGATTATCCATCTGGCCTCTACCAGCAAATGGAATCCAAGGACAGAGGAGGAAGGCTGAGGACGGTCATAAAAATACCATCAATTCACTGAATAACTCAGTAAATAACCCTTGTGCACACATGGCAGGTGTCAACTCCAAGTGGCAGGTAATACTGAAGGAGCCCCACTGATCTCCCGTGGGGATTCTGAGAAGCTGCGATGTCTTCTCTTTCAGTGGCTTTGGAAGGATTCTGAGCCAAGCAGAACTATTATCGTCTTTCTCTTCTCAATTAAATGGGGATCTCGAAGGTCTATAAAACATAACTTAGACAAGGGAAAGAATAAATATATCTATTAAATCTATTAAACAACAAGTGTGTTTCTCACACAGAAATATTGTAGATATCTCAGTTAATCCTCAAACCCAATACCCAGTTTGGGAGATATTCTTATTCTGTTGTCCAAATGAAGAAACTCAAGTTGGAGATTATAGCTACCCAAGTCCAAGTCCTCCTGGGAGGACATGGCCGAGCAATTCCAAAGAGCAGTGCGTCTAGATCCAGCGCTTCCCCTTTCCCTCTCTCATGTCCTTTCTTCTTCACATGGAGCAGATGAAACAATAGCACCCAGGCTGCAGTGGACCAAGTTTCCGGCAAGCTGATCTCGGGAGGTGCCCAGGAAACTCGCTGAGCAATAGGAAAGCTGATGGCTCTGCCACCAGCCTGCTCGGGCCCAGATTTGCCTTCTCCACTTTTGTCGCGTGTTCCCCTCTCTGTGCCTCCGCTTCTCCAGTCGTCTTACGGCAGCTGAGAGGGACAGCGGAATAGGTCAGTAGAGAAGCTTGAATGCGCATTGCATAAACATGCTTAAGCAGGTCACATGAGGAACACAGCCCAGTGATTCTTGCTCTTGTCATTTTCTAGTATGCAAACCGTGGCCTCTTGATGCTAGAACCTTCAGCCCCTGCTAGCAGTCACAATCATACTACTAGGAGGACTGTCCCTTTCGCATGGCTCTCTGAATGCTTGCTTGTTCTGTTCTCTACCATAGTGGCTCCCACAGCCTCAACCAGGCTGGGATATTATGAGTCCAATTAGACAACCAAATGTCACGCTGGTTAGTTGCACCTTTGGTGAGGCATTTTGGTACTCTGTGGTTAAGTACTGTGTGTTTCAAAGCGTGGAGCTTGATCCGAAAAGCAGGTGCATGGGATGGTGGTCGTGACTGTGGTCATCATGCCCTGAGAGGACGGGCTTCCAGAGGCTTCACTGAGAAGACTCACTCGGAATGGGAGTGTGGGCAGCACCATCCCACAGACTGGGGCTCCAGATTAAATCAAAAGGGAAAAGGGGGGACCAAATGAATGCCAGCATTCATCTCTTTTTGTTTCCTGACTATAGACACAGTGTGAGCTACCATGCCTTTTAGACATGAACTAAATCTCCTCTAATCGTGAGCCACAATAAATAATTCCTTCCTTAAATTGCTTTGGTCCAGCATTTTGTCTCAGCAATAAGAAAAGTAACCTAATGTAAGAAATTTTTCTAGTTCTCTCTCTCTCTCTCTCTCTCTCTCTCTCTCTCTCTCTCTCTCTCTCTCTCAGCATTGGCATGTGCTTTCTTGAACAAATATACCTGCCGTCACTGAGGTGGTTTTTCTCAGCAAGACTCTTCATTTTAGGAAACTTCCCAAATTCAGAAACAGTTACACAGGTATCTCAAGCAAGTGTTACTCACTGGTAAATGTACTTAAACCTGGTGGTTGTGCTGCCCTTGACTGTGTCCCCGAAGTAGAGCAGGAATGAATTGAGTGGGAGGTGCTTTGGGACATTTAAATATGCTTTAACCATTTCTAGATTCTAATGACTATTTTTCTAGAGCCCAAACAATTTACCCCTATCTGACAGGACAACGGTATCAGTTAATGCTTCATTGTGTCCACACGATTCCTGAGAACAGTTGAAAGTGGGGAAGATTTACTTGGTTCATGCTTTCAGAACGTTCAATCAAACATGTGGAGAGGCTGTGACAGCAGAGCTGTTCACACCATGGAGGGCCAAGAAGATGGCAGTGAGGGAGTCCAGGGCCTGTGCTGGCTTTCTCCTTTCTCCATTCCACCTGCCTCAGCTCACAAGGACGGTGCCACCTACGTCAGCTCTTCCCCTTCACTTAATTGTCTTGGGAAACATGCTCTCCAGGACACACCCATAGGAGTGCCAGTCCAGCTGACAATGCAGATGCTTATTGGAGAGCAGGGATAGTCGTCTTCTCTCAAAGAACTAGTTCCTTTTGGGTCCTGAAAAAACAGCCTATGTTTCTCGTGTTAGAACTACCAGATCTCTACTTTTCATTCAAAACCCAAAGTTTGTTTATTTAAATACTCAAAAAGTATTACAAACTGGCTGATTTGGGGAGTGGGAAGAAAGGAGCTCTGAATTAAATATTATGCACTATTTTTTAAAAATTTTGAGACAGGATCTTTTGTAGGTTGGCCTTGAACTTGCTGTGTATTGGAGGCTGACCTTGAACTCTTGATCCTTTTGGCTCAACCTCCCAAGGCCTGGGATTACAGATATGCATTCTCATCCTCAACCATGCGTAGATGATATGTGTGAGCACCTGTCAGGATTTGAGTAAAACAGTAGTAAGAAATGCATTATTCAAGATTATCCAGAAAAACAAAACGAATAGGAGCTTGGCTCATGAAATTATGGAGGGTGAGAAGCCCCAAGAAGATCTGCCATCTTCAGCCAGGACACTTGGGCTTGGTGGTAAAATTTGACCTAAGCCAAAGGCCTGAGAAGCAAAGGTATTGATGATACAAATTCCACAGACAAGAAAACCAATGTCTTTGCTCAAACAATGAGTCTGAGTCAGGAGGGACAATGCTGACTTCCTTCTTGCTCTGCATTTTGTTTTCTTCAGGCCCTCAACAGAACTGATGGACTTTCCCCCACAACCCCACACACATTGAGGAAGAAATCTACTGTGGGAAGCTCACAAATTCCATACTAGAACTACCTACAAGTTGTGCTTAATCTGAGTATCTACGGCCCAATCAAGCCATACACAATAGTTAGCCAGCACAAGGAGAAAACTAAAGAAATCAAAATAATCTACATGAATGTAATGATCTCCAAACAAATTATTATTTTAATTTATGAGTCTTAAAATATGAACCTGGCAAAATAACTAGAAAATGGATAAATTAAATGAAATCCAAATATTTTAAATAAAATAAGACTAAACAAGTGCACTGACCACTAACAATGAGAACATTCTATAAATATTTTATTTTAAAATAAATATCTTTTATTTTTCTTTCAAGTTAATACATATTGTAGACATTTTATATTGGTATATACTACTTTCATATCATTCTAGGCTATTCTTTATAATGTTTCATGTTATTCAATTATCTAAATTATCTAACCTTTTGTAGGTTGGCCTTGAACTTGCTGTGTATTGGAGGCTGACCTTGAACTCTTGATCCTTTTGACTTTTTGTACCATAATTGTCATATACATTATCTTTTGGTTTTCTAGGCTATATTGAAATGAATTTCCTTAGACCTACATTGCTGAGCATATGTGTGGATATACAAGTAGGAAAGTATCCTTTGGAGTAGAAATGTTGAAATAACAATTATTTTCATACATGTTGACCTTCAAATAATTTATGCCAATTTACCTCTGTGTGAATATGTGTCTCCTCCAAATCTTGTCAAAGCCACATGTTATAACCCCTTTTAATCACCATCAATCTGATAGGTAGAAATAATATCTTTATTATGAATAAATGCATACACTGTATGAACAAATCTTGTGAATGTGTTCCCGTTTCCCTCCTCTCTGTCCCCTACCCCCTGGGGTACTTCCTCGGTGCGCATTCTTAATCTGTCCATAGGTTCGGAGTATGAACTGCACCAGAGGGAGCCAGATTTTCTTCCTTTTTCTCTTCCCCCTTTGTGTATTGTTGCTGAGGGGGGCAATGTCTCTGGTTATTCTCCCCAACTATGGCTCTTACATTCTATCCGCCCCCTCTTCTGCTCAGTTCCCTGAGTCATAGTGGGTGAGTTCTGGGTCAGCTTTGTTGTTGAGATCTCAAGTATCTCTGGATCATTGCCCTGGGTTGTGTTGGGTATCATTGGCCTTCTGAAAAATACAAACAGAATCTCCATTGGAGAGTGAGATCAAAATAGGTTAAATGAGACAACATTGCTATTTTGGCTAGCTCTTAAATTGCATTTCTTTTCTTAACCATTTTATATGTACATAATTTTTGTTGAACATTTATATACATGTGAATGTCTATACATATAGATACATATCTTGCACTGTTTTTCTTAATACTAATCTGAATGCATTCTTTAAAAAGTAACAAATTACCATTCTTTGATTTAGTTGTTCTAAGTTTTTGTTTCTTTGTTTGCTATTAGCCTTTGAATTTTATGGTAGATTTTATTGGGAGAAGGAATTCAGAAATTTGATTTTCACTTTTAAAATAGTCACATTTATTATTATTTTGAAAATAATTTGTACATTTCAAATGCTGATTAAGGTTTTCTCTTATTCCTCTGACCCAACACAATGTTCTTACAGGCCACATTCATTGTGTGACTCCCAAGTTGTCCTGAGGCTCACAGATACCCCTTGACTGTTAGGATCATGTCCGTCCTCTCGCCATATCATGAGTAGCATTTTAGAATAACCAGGTGAATTTCTACTTGCTTCAGGAAACCTTCCCTGTGCAGAGCGGTCTTTGGTAAACTCATCCCTCTCCTGTGGTCAGTGCAGATGCGACTCTCTAGAAGGTACTATCAGTGTGCTCGGAGTAGCAAGCTTCCCCTGATAAGTCTTAGATAGTAAATTTAGGAAATTGTCCTGTCCCCTAAGATGGTTGGAGCCAGGGAGCTAGTCTCTGGTTTTGTATCAGGCCCTAGCTTTAGGAAGAGCTCAAAGGACTTCTTGCTTTCGGGAATATGCATGCAGACACTGGCTCCTTCAGTTCTCCTAACTGGCTTCCAGTATCCTTGGTTTAATATGTGAGTGTGATTCAGGGCTTTGCTCACCACAGTGAATCCCCTAGGAGAAAGCAGACTATGGCCCACCTCACCCTGGGCAAGGATGAGTGAGCCCTGTGCCCTCGCCCCGCTGAAGGGGCTGATGCTGCTGGTAGCCCAACATATTTCCCCTTCTAGCCCTTTGGCATTTGAAGACCAGCTTCCCCTTCATAGTTTGCTTTACCCAAGATGGAAGACGACTCCAGCCAGCACAGCCCCAGGCACCATGGCCCCTGGATCTGCCCATCATGAGTTGATAGTAATCATAGCTCACCCATGCCCAATAGCACCAACCATATTCCCAGTTCTTGCTGTCCATGGCCTATAGATCTGGCTTCCTATTTCAAATGCTGATTAAGGGTCTCTCTTATTCCTCTGACCCAACACAATGTCCTTAGCAGGTTATCCATCCATAAGTATGTCTCTCCCTTTGTTTGATTTACACTCTTGAGCGTTCTCCCAAATCTTAGATGTCATAACTCACCAGGTGGGTAAGTACCTGGAAGGGAGAGCAAAGCTCTGCTTTGGTTTCATGCATCATTCTCGGGGTGGGGCTTTCTTTGGGCCATGTGAGGTCAGGAGAGATCTGTGGGCTCTAGACCACAAATCTGGGAAGACTGGGTCCTCTTGCCATAGTAGCAAAGAGGTCCCACAGAGAGCCAGGGATTTGGCAGAACTGGAAAGAGTTCCTGACAATGTTTCTCAGATGGTGACTTTGCCCAGGCTAACTGGGAGCTGGTGTGTGGGACCCATGCTGGCTTGTTTGAGTCAGAACCAGGAAACTCTGTCGTCTGTTTGTGACTACAAGGCTCAGCCGGCTCTGCCAAAGGCCCTCTGAGCCTTCCTCCCTAGAAACATATTCAGCCCACTTTTAGAAACCACACTGAAAATCCCTCCTGGAGACAGTGCTTAATATTCTGAAAGCATACACAACCACTGAGGAGACAATCATAGCGTGTTTAGGAAAGCCGACTTGGCTCTAGGGGAGAGCCATCTGTGGCTGGCGTTTGGTTAGTGGGCACTCTAAACTATGGTGTAATGTCGTGGTGTCAATGAATCCACATTAAATTAATTTTCTACCTTGTATGCTGGAGCATTCTGGCTGCAATTTTGTTCCTCTAGACAATTTGGAGAGGGCAAGTGTGCTGGAACCTATGTTCGTTTCTTATAACTTCCTCTCAGTACCATAGGTGAAGGGTTGGATTAGGACCCTTCCAAAATGAACGGTTGGAGCCCCAGACTTTAGGGTTAGGGGGATGGTTCAGTGGTTGGAGGTACTTGCTTGAGGGGTTTGATTCCCCAATGCCCACATAAAGCCAGATGCACTAAGTGGTGCAGGCTCTGGAGTTTGCTTGCAGTGGCAGGAGACCCTGGCACACCCATATTGGTGGTGACACATGCATTTAAACCCATACTCACTCTGTGTCTTCCTCTTTCCCTCTTTTTATCTATTGAATAAAGAAATAGTTAAAATATGATATTACTTTAAAACATTATCATTACAAATATAATTACTTATGATGAGCTCATCCTGAAATAAATTGAACCATTTATCCAATATACCTGGTATGATCAGAAGAGGAAAGGACACATGGAGAATGCTATGTGATGACAATCAACACGGAGTGATACAGATGTAAGCTATAGAACGTCAGAGATTGGCGGCCACCAGCAGCAGCTAAGGAAAGGCAAAAACTCAATCCCTTGGGTTTAGAGGGATGATGGCTCTGTGGTGTCATGATTTGGGACTTCCAGCCTCCAGAATGCAATAAACAATTTATCTTATTTTAGCTCAAGCATTGTGGCCCTTTGTGATAGCAGCCCCAGGGAACCAATCCTTCAGAGGTCCAACTGCCAGCTTACCCTACAGCAGACTATCTCTTACCCTATCCTTACAGTCGGTGATTCAATGATACTATTAACAAGTGTCTCAGAGCAAGTGCTGTGTGTTGAGTATAAGGATCACAGGTCATAACCCCTATCTTCAAGGAGCTTAGAAACTGGGCTGCTATAGATGTGACCCTGCCAGATGATGAATCTTCCTCCACATTAGGTTCTGAGCATCTTGCTTCCTTTACTGAAATGTGTGGTGGTGGTGGTGGTGGTGTGTGTGTGTGTGTGCGCACGCATATGTGTGTGCCTGTGTCCTGGATCATTAACTATATTATTCTAAGCTCCTCATAGACTGGTTCCTCTTACACCAGTTTAACAGCTCTTTGACAATATTTTTTATAATTAAAAGAGTGTTCTTTCACCTAACAATAAAATAATAAACATGCAACACAGCAATAGTGGTTTATTATCATTTTCAAGTAATAGGTACTGTACATGATTTAATTTGCTGCATCTTTATACAAGTGGGTCACCAACTACAGAGGGATGGAGCCCAATTAGGGAAAAACACCAGCATCAAGTGCCCAGATAGGTGATGGGTATAGTTTATGCTCCGGTTCTGGGTAGGGGGATTTTTTTTTATGTGATTGCATTTGAGATCTATTTGAAGATTTGTTGACAGTACATAAGAAATCAGAGGGATAGGGATGCCATCTAATATTTTGTGTTGAGCCACTGTTTCAGATGATGTGACCTCTCCTTATGTTCACGTGTGACAACCTGACACCAGTAACTCAGGATGTGACAGTATTTGGAGATGAGAGCTTCAAATAGGTATTCCAAGTTAAAGCAAAGCTTTCAAAATGGGCTCTAATCTAATTAGTGTCCTTATATGAAAAGGAAATTTAGGCACACGGAAAAACAGCATGTGTGTGTGTGTGTGTGTGCACAGAGGTGTGATTAGCAAAGACATATAGAGATGGAAGCCATCTTCAGCCCTGCAGAGGCCCCAGAAAAAAACAGCCTTGCCAGCACCTTGATATTGGATGTCTAGCCTCAAGAATCATGAGAAAATAATTCTTATTTAAGCCACCGACTTGGTGGATATATATATGTATATATATATATATGTATATATATATATACATATCTAAATTTGGCTAGTAAGCTAATAGAACACTTGTGTAGTAGTTGTACTGGTCAACACAGAAGCAGCTACAGAAATAGGTCTGGGCATGTCTGGGCACAATGACTGTAGTGATGAACACCAGGAATTCCAGATGTCTATCAGACATCCAGATGAAGACTCCACTGCCTGAGAAACTTACCCTAGCAATACTGTCTGGCATCCCAGGGCAGGGGCGGTGGAAACTGCAAGGTCCGTGGAGAGAGAAGGCCTGAGGATGATGCCCTGAGGCGCTTCTAGATCACCCCTGCAAAGGTGCCCAGAAAAGCACCTAGGAGGAAGAACTGGGAAACCGAGAGAAAGAAGTGATTAAGGGAGAGGGAGAAGAACTGTAAGGATTTCAAAAGAGATTTTTAAGTCAGGTAAGGAAGAAAACTGGCCACTGAAGTTGTCATGATGGAGGTTGTTAATGGCCTTCAATGAGTGTTTCCAGTGACACTCATTGTGAATTCACTGAAATTCACTGAAGAATTTTTTGTTAATATGAAACCTTAGAAGGTACTGGCATGTGACAGATTGTATGGCTGAAAAATTTGTCTGAAATCAATATAGAAGCACACACACTAGTGTTGTTATAAATGATATGTAGTCAGAAGAATTCTAGCTTAGTTCATTTTTAAGATTATCCTTTGGTAGAAATATTTCTAAACATGTGCTAGACAATGCGGATGATCCTCAGGGGAGAATAAGTCCAAAACAGTCATTTCTTTAAACAACGTCAGTGCCGTCAAGGAGACGAGCTGGTAACAGGATCTACTGCACTTGGGGAAGGTTGGTCTTCGTAGTCCATGTTTCCAGGGGCAAGAGAAGGAGCAGGAAAGCCTTCCAAGGGAGGATAGAGGCGCTGCCCGTCTTTCCTGATCCTGTTAACTCTCCTTGAACAACTCCTGTCTTCCTGTGGAGAATGTCAGGAAAGTTCCTATAGGACTAAGGCCATGTGCCCTGGAAGGGGCCCCTGCCACCTGGGAGGAGATGGAGAGAGCCAACCTTGCTCTGCCTGCCTCCCTCCTACTGAGATATTTACGACAGTCATGTCTCCTAACTTGTCTCCTAACTTGTCTCCTAACTTGTCTCCTGTTGCTGCTGCATTGGGAAGTGCTTGGCTCCTCAGAATGCCCTCATGAAGGGCTTTCACTCTTTTGCCATAGAAGCAACACAGCTTTCCTCTTCTCCAGATGGCGGGTGTCATCCTAAAAGTGGAGCAGACTACCAGCCTCCTGAGCTGTGAGAAACACAGAGACTCCTGTTCTTTACAAATTCACTCCTGTTCTGATTCTCAGCCAATAGGAGCCCG
>PVHP010034620.1:0-18967 GCA_004024765.1 Zapus hudsonius
ATTCAGAAAGATCAATGTAATCCCCTGCATCATATCAGACCACAATGCATTAAAGGTAGAAATTAACAACGGTACAGGATCCAAAAATTTCAACAGATACTGGCGACTGAACAACTCACTCCTGAACAATGAATGGGTCAAACAAGAAATCAGACAGGAAATCCAGAACTTCCTAGAAACAAATGATAATGAGGACACATCCTTTCAGAACTTGTGGGACACAATGAAGGCAGTTCTAAGGGGAAAATTCATTGCTCTAAATGCCTTCATAACAAAGACAGAGAAGTCCCAAATTAACCAACTATCCTCACACCTAAGGTCATTAGAACAGATGGAAAAATCCAACCCTAGGAGCTCGAGACGCAAGGAAATAATTAAGATCAGAGCTGAGATTAATGATTTGGAAACAAAGAAAATAATTGAAAAAATAGAGAAACCAAAAAGTTGGTTCTTTGAAAAAGTCAATAAGATCGACAAATCCCTGGCCAACTTAATCCAACTAAAAACTGAGAGAGCCCAAGTTAACAAAATAAAAAATGACAAGGGTGAGATCAGAACAGATCCTGAAGAGATTGGAAGAATCATCAGGTCATACTTCCAAAACCTCTACTCCACAAAATTAGAGAACCTGGAGGAAATGGATAAATTCCTGGACACCTACCAACTTCCAAAGCTCAGACCAGAGCAGATAAAGATACTAAACAGTCCGATAACAATCACAGAGATTGAATCAGTAATCAAGAACCTCCCCAAACAGAAAAGCCCAGGTCTTTTCTGAGATGGTTTCTCAGCTGAATTCTACCAAACATTCATCACAGAACTGAAACCTCTCTTTTTGAAGCTTGTCAGGGACATAGAAAATGAGGGTAGGCTCCCAAACTCCTTTTATGAAGCTATCATCGCCTTAATTCCCAAATCAGGCAAGGATATAACAAGAAAAGAAAACTACGGACCCATATCCCTGATGAACTTGGATGCAAACATCCTAAACAAAGTCTTAGGAAACCGAATACAAACCCACATCAAGACTGTAATTCACCCTGACCAAGTTGGCTTCATCCCAGAGATGCAGGGATGGTTCAACATTCACAAATCGATAAATATAATTCCACATTAACAAACTCAACAGCAAAAACCACATGGTCATCTCAATTGATGCTGATAAGGCTTTTGACAAAATTCAACACCACTTCATGTTCAAAACCCTGGAAAGAATAGGCATAGATGGCCTATACCTCAACATGATAAAGTCAATATACAGATCTCCTAAAGCACAAATCATCCTCAATGGGGAACGACTCAAGGAGTTCCCCCTCAACTCAGTAACAAGACAGGGATATCTACTCTCACCACTTCTATTTAACATAGTGCTTGAAGTTCTAGCCCAAGCAATAAGACAAAAGAACAACATAAAAAGGATACAAAACGGAGAGGAAGAAGTCAAACTAACCCTCTTTGCAGATGATATGATTTTATATATATCAGACCCAAAGATCAGTATTAGTAAACTCTTGAAGGTGATCAATGCCTTCAGCAGAGTGGCAGGATACAAAATTAACACACAAAAATCAATAGCTGTTCTATATACAGAAGACAAACATTCGGAAAAAGACATCAGAGAAACTGTCCCGTTCTCTATATCCTCAAATAAAATTAAATACCTGGGAATATCACTAACCAAGGTAATGAAAGACTTATATAAGGAAAATATTGAAATACTCAAGAGGGAAATAGAGGAGGATGAAACGAGATGGAATGAAATTCCATGCTCATGGATAGGGAGAATCAATATAGTGAAAATGGCAATCCAGCCAAAAGCAATCTACAGATTCAACGCGATGCCAATAAAAATCCCAAACTCCTTCTTCACAGACATTGAAAAAATAATCTCAAAATTTATTCACAAGGGTAAGAGACCTCAAATAGCTAAAACTATTCTGAGCAAAAAAAAAAAAAATTACGCAGGAGAACGCATACCTGACTTTAAAACATACTACAAAGCCATAACAACTAAAACAGCATGGTATTGGCAGAAAAACAGACAGTCTGACCAGTGGAATAGAATTGATACCCAGCCTTTAATTCAAGTAACTTCAGCTTCTTAGTCTTCGACAAGGGTGCCAACAATGTATGGCAGTGTATGGCAACAATGCATGCTGGGCCAAAGATAGCATCTTCAACAAATGGTTCTGGAAAAAATTGGATAAACACGTGTAAAAAATGAAAATAGACCCACTGCTTTCACCATGCACACAGATCAACTCCAAATGGATCAAAGACCTCAATATCAAGCCTGTAACCCTGAACACCCTGGAAGAAAAAGTAGGAGGAACCCTACATGAGATAGGAGTAGGGAAAAACTTCCTGAGCAAATCTCCAGCGGCCCAGGAAGTGCAACAGTCACTTAATCAATGGGACCTGATCAGGATCAAAAGCTTCTGTACAGACAAAAACACTGTTCTCAAAGTCAATAGACCCCCTTCAAACTGGGAGAAGACTTTCTCCAGCTACAACTCAGACAAAGGACTAATTTCCAGAACCTACAGAGAACTCAAAAAATGAATAACAAAAAAGCAAACTGCCCCCTCATAAAATGGGGCCCTGATCTCAACAGAGAATTCATGGAGGAGGAAACACAAATGGCCTTTTCTCACCTAAGAAAGTGCTCAACATCCTTAAGCATCAAGGAAATGCAAATCAAAATGACAATGAGGTACCACCTTACCCCTGTCAGAATGGCAATCATAAAGAAAACCAACAACAATCATTGCTGGCGAGGATGCAGGGAAAAGGAACCCTCATTCACTGCTGGTGGGATTGCAAACTTGTTCAACTGCTATGGAAAGCAGTGTGGAGACTTCTGAGCAGAATGGACATAATCCTTCCAATGGACCCAGCTATCCCTCTACTAGGCATCTATCCACAAGATGTCACATCTCGAAGAAGAAACATTTGTACAACTATATTTATAGCAGCTCAATTCATAATAGCCAAGAATTGGAATCAGTCCAAATGCCCATCCATGGAGGAATGGACAGAGAAACTGTGGTATATTTATACGATGGAACTCTACACAGCTGAAAGGAAAAATGAAGTATCGCAATTTAGGAAAAAATGGTCTGACTTTTAGCAGATCTTACTAAGCGATCACTCAAAAGAACAGAGAATAGAATGACACATATTCTCCCTCATATGTGGTCCTTAACCAGGATAACCGTTTTCTTTATGCAGAATAGTAGAAAGAAGTGAGACATTATGAATGATGGGTAAGGGATGGGGGGAGGGGAAGGGCATAAACATGAGGATAAACCATATTAGATTCAAAACTCTAAAATCCTTAAGAGCATACTGTATCCTATTGAGAAAGTAGTGAGCGTCACCTGGCAAGAGGGGCCATGAGTAGTAGGGGAGAGAGTCTAAGCCTGTGAATAATTAGATCAGCCTGACAACCCCTGGTTCCAACCACTGGTTCCTTCCCTCACTGAGCTGTTGACCAAAGTGACTCATGAGATTCCAACAAGACAGAATTCTGTCAAAGCTCTTGAGTGCCCTCCCCAGGCCTGAGGCAAAACCCTGTTGCTGAAGAAATCACAGAATGCCATAGATCAGCATCGAGACCCTTCAACGTCTGGAATGGTATCTAGCCCCCAGAAAGCAGTTAGTGTAGTGCTGGAAGGCACTGCACAGGCTGCCAGGGGAAACTGATCAATGACACCTGGAGTAAACAGAGACGATTGACACGAAACACAATCTCCGGCCATGAGTAGGCTGACCACACCTCCTACTGGGAGGGAACAGCGAACCATCAAAGGAGCACTTGGTGTAATGGAGGAGCCTGGGCCTGGGGGAGACAATCAACAGCTTTCAAATTCGACCAATTTTCCACTCAGTGAGGGTGATCCCTTGTTTGGAACTAGGGATTCAGGGCAATAGGCACCGGATCCCGTACTTTTGGGCTCCCAAAACAAGATGCACTATGGGAGCGAGTGACAGGGAGGCTACTAAAAATAGAATCTAGGTAATCCAGAATTGTGTATATTTGCTAACCTACACTGATCTCACTCTCCGATGGAGATTGTGCTTGTATTTTTCAGGATGCAGCGAGGGAGCTGGGGCCCATCTAACCCTACCAACCGACCGTAGGCCGATAGCTGAGATTCTGGTCAGAGAGGACCCACCACAGTCATATCGTGGAGGATCCAAATGGAACCCCGCAGAGAATGACGGGATGAACAAGGGGCCCACAGCCACAGCCATTAAATCAACACAGGATAAGCCAGTGAGACAGAAACCAACGATTTTCAACACAAAGACCCCTAAACTCACAACCTTAAAGCAGCCTTAATACTCATCCACCACAACTCAGGGAACTATGCGGAAGAGGGGGCGGAAAGATTGTAAGAGCCATGGTGGGGGAGATTATCCAGAGGCATGGCCAGGAGAAGCTGGCTGAATACTAGGCTATCCATGGTCCCCTGTCACAAGGAGAGATCCAGATGACCCATGGAGGAGGTTATCCAGTGGAGGGGGGAGGGGAGGGCAGTGGGGAATTGGGGATAACAACTCATTGTTTGCCCACTAAATGTTGTAACTCATTATGGACATATAAATAAATAAATAAATAAATAAATAAATAAATAAATAAATAAATAAATAGGATGCTTTTCTGGATGATTACAATTTTTACAGCATGAATTTTAATAGCTTTCCTCTTTACTTCATGTCCCCTCCAAGTCAATAGACTCAAATAAGCATTCAATCTACCACATATAAAAGTTATAAGGGCATGTGTCTCAACACTATTTTGTTGTTTGACCTTGTGTTTTTTAACAATGTTTAAAGAATTTCTTATTATAGACTTCTGCTTTTAGAAATTTAGTACCAAAAAAGGACATGTGCTATTATTAAACTTTCCTGCAATAACAAAGTATACAAATGGAAAATTAAGGCTTTGTTTTTAAATTCAGCTGTAGATTTTTCCTGTTTTTCATAAATCAGAAACAGAAACACAACATGAGTGCTAGAATAACCATTCAAGATTTTATAACCCAACTCAAACAAGTTGAACACATATTGAAACCAATATGTCATGTGGGCCAGCATAATAGGCCACGATAAATATGAAATAAGGCTAAGATGAAACTGAAATTCAGTTCATTTCCAACACATTCCACTACTATATTGTCACTGTAGGCATCATGTTTCAGAAACAAACAAAAACAAGAAGGTAATATTGCCCTGTATTTTAAACTCATCTAGTCCTTGAAGCCACAGTAAAGTAAATGTTCAGTTTCAATCTCCCCTTTTCCTAAAAGGCAATGAGAACCAAACCCAGTTAACATCACACTGTGCCTGGACACAGCCTACATTAAAATGACATTGCTATTTCACATTTTTCCTTAGTATTTTTTTTTCATTTTTCTGAGCATTTTCTGCATCCCCCCCCCACAATGGTTTGTTCTTTACAGGACCTTACCTGAAACATCATCAATTATCCCTTTATTTGAAAACATAGAAAAATATTTGAGCTAAGATTCTTTGCATCTATTGTCCCCAAGCCCTCATCTTATGTATTTACACCAATATTAGACCTGTATAATGCTTGCCTATTCCTAATTAATTCCACAGAATAAAAGAGTCACCTTGAACAAAATTTCTACACCTAGATGAATTTGTATTTTTCCTTCCTCTCATCCGAAGTTCTGCTGTAGCTCTGTGGCTATAATATTTCCCTTGCTGTGAGAAACAATACAAATTAGCCTTGTCTAATTAATAGGTAAAGTTAAGACTACTGGGGAAGCCATATATCTTTTGTACCATGGATTGGGCAGCAGGACATCTTTTACAAAGAATCACCATTTCTGTAAAGCTCCTATTGTGACACTCAGAATTTGCTTGAAAATATAAGAGGGTGACAATGACACTTTCCTTAACAAAACACTACTATCTTTGCTTAGTTCTCTTCTCATTTAGGTCTCAACCTTCAGCTCTATCTCCATGCCCTGTCATTATTAACCTGCATCACCAGTTTTAGCAAGAGTTCAGGTGAGTTACTTTAGAGAACAGTTACTACCCTTGATGTTTCCTCTTTATACTATTGATTTCACTGTTGATATCACCCTGCTCATTAACTATATATGTGCTCAGCAGTTTTTGCTGTGTTTGGAGGTTTTGAGACTAATCTCTCTCTCATTCTGATGGCCACAAATTTATTGCACTAATTCTTGATATTCTTTTGCCATTTTAGCAAGTTTCATAATGTTTACTTTAACAAAGGATGGAATAGTAATGAAATATTATTGTTTTAAAGTGTTTTCAGAGAGACTGGTGGGAAAGCTTATTGTTCTCTAGCTTCTTAGGTGTAGGATTATGTTAAATTTGCCTAGAGTGGCACTATCGGGAGGTCAATCTCATCCTCTCAAACTCTTAGAAATCTCATCCTAAATATTATACTAGAGAGAAATAAGAAGGAACTAGAAAGGAACAAAAGGCATAAGACTCCTTTGACAGTCAGTGCCAAAAGGATGTTAATTTTCAACACCTCTGGCCCATGGGACTACACCTGAGGCAAATAGAAAGAAAGAAAGGAAGAAAGGAAGAAAGGAAGAAAGGAAGAAAGGAAGAAAGAAAGGAAGAAAGAAAGAAAGAAAGAAAGAAAGAAAGAAAGAAAGAAAGAAAGAAAGAAAGAAAGAAAGAAAGCCATTTTCTTGTCCTTGAACAACTGTCCCTAAGAACCCAGGACTCAAGGACTCAGAGGCATTGTTCTGGGTTTGCCCACTTGAACAAATATGCTGTGATATTATGCCTCTTCAGAATATTGGGCATAGTTAAGCACATTCTAATGGCAGAAATATTTCTCTTTATTGAATAGAAAAAAACCCATGTGGCTACAAACAAACTGGGGGTGGGTGGGATGAGTTTGAGTGAGGTGAGTCTTCATAGTGAAGAGGTGAGTCTTAATGGGGAGGGAAGGCGATTAATTTTTTTAAGCAATCAACTAGTCTAGAATCAGCTGTGGAAAACAGATGCTGGAAAGACCTATTTCAGTAGTGTTTTTTCTTTCTTTCCCCCCCTGCTGAACCAACTCCTAGGGAGGGTGAAAAATGCGACACAGTGTGAATGAATAAATCTGAATTAGTGACCCATAGGTGGTGGATGACTCCTCATCTCCCAAGGTTCATCACTCACAGGAGTATGTAAGTTGGAATTTTATTCCCCTTGCCCCCATCCAACCACACATATATACACACAGAGAGAAAATTACAACTGGCTTTGCTAATCATTCTAATCATTCTCTGCAGACTACTAATTTAATCAGTATGTCTACAGATCCTATGCCTGTACTTTTGTTAGCCTTAGAGACACTTGAACATGCTGAACTTCTAAATAGACCCAAAGTCTCATGACTGTTTTATCATCTGGAATTTGGTGCAATATCTAGCTCATTTGTTTGTGGGTTGGGGGGGTTGAAATAAGACAACATACCCAGGGAACATAACAAATATGCACAAAGTGGAAATGTAAAAAAAAAATCATCCATTCTCATCTACTGCTATTTTATACAACCTGATTAAAGGTACTCACTATGTGTTGTAACTTGAACACAGACCTACTATTCACTCAACTATAGGGTTTGTGTTTGGGGCAGATATAAGAGATTTAAATTTGAAAGGATTTAAAACTTGAGTGATTCCAATGTCATCTGATTCTATCCCATGGAAATAACTAGCACATTAGTAATTTAGGAAAGGGGTGGAACTCACCTATAACCTTCAATATAAAGAAAACTTTTTTTCCAAATTTTATCAAAAATAAGATTTTTTAAAAATGTCCTTAAATTTTCTGACCATGCTTTTCCTTAACAAGCTTCCTCCCTTCCCCACTGCATGACAGACTGTGCCTAATCATCACTAAGGACTCTTATCTACTGGCTTCTCCCCAAATCCTTAAAGTTATTTACTATTTTTATTTTTTTATTTTTGATATTTTTAATATGTGAAAATAATTTGATCATAATCCCCTCCCATTACCTTCTTCCCCAGTAGTCCTTCTAATTTGATTCCTTTCTTTTGGACCTCCTCCATCATCTATGTCAAAATGTTAATAGGCTCAAAATTGTTCAGGTCTTGTGCAGAAAACAATATTCATTGTGAGGTCATGATGCCCTGGTCAGTTCATGTCCAGAGTGCAGTGATCCAAAGCATGCCTCTTACCCTCTGGCTCTGATATTCTTTAGGCCACCTTTTCTGAGTTGTTCTTTGAGCCTTGGAGAGCATGATAGAGGTGCTTCATTTGGCTCTGAGCTCCCAACTGCCTCTGGTGTTCAGCACTTTGATTAGTTTTGTGCTTCCCCAGTATCCATACCCATCTCCTAAAGAAGCATGTATGGCTAACAGAGAGACCAACACTATTATTCTTTCTACCACCTCCTCTGCCATGTTATGTAAATTCTGACAGGTGTGACAATGATGTCTAATCCAGTGCTGAACACTAAACTGACACCTCTTTTCATCACTTTGATGTCTTGGGTTTCTGTGGCTTTCACTGACATCTGCAAAAAAGAAGCTTCTCTAAAGAAAAGTGACAATAACACTAATCTATGGGCATAAACATAAACATTCTGAGGTCAATTTGAAGGGTAACACTTATCTACCTAGCCAAAAAACAGTAGTAGCTTCCTCACTAGAGTCTATGAACTTCTTAGCCATAGAATTTTCACTAGGTTTTCAGTACCATGTATAAATTCCCTCCCATGGAGCTTGACTCAAACATAATCAAAGATTAATTGTTTCTCCCCATAACTGCCATGTGATTATTGCATTGGTGGGTCAATTTTATGGACAATTGTGTATCTTGCAGTCTCCATTGTGGGCTTAGACTACTAATGCCCACTCTCCCCCAGTAGCCTGCATAGCACCTTGGCAGCTTGCAAGTATAAGGAGGAGACTTCCAGCTCAGTTCCAGCTTGATTTCCCAATGTCCTGACACCAAGGCATGAATTGCATTCAGAAATATTTTTACCATGTAGTTCTGATGAGCAACCAAGAGCACCAACAATAGCCTGTATTGTTTGGGAGGCTTCAGGGGCCTCCTTGACCTACAACTCACTGGGAGGTATTCCACCCCTGACAATGGGGTTTCTTGTAATAACTTAAAGTTTCTAAACGAAGCATTATCCACATCTATAGTATACTTCTGTTCAAACTCACTTTTAAAAATTGTATATTTTTAAATTAGTTAACAAAGAAGTAACATTCCATAGGCTTATTCCTAGCATCTTTAGTTTTATGTCACTCTCCCCCAAACTCTCCACTTCTCATACCCCTCCCAAAACCAAACAGATTTCTGCACCTCCTGAATTCTATCCCTCTACTAACATAACTACTATCCTCTCCCATAATTCTTCCCCTCTCCTCCCTCCTCTCTCCTTGTCTCTTTCTAGCTTTCTGGCCTTTACTACTGACTTTTACCTACAACTTAAGATACAAATCTAAAAATTCCAAGCTAGGATCAACATATGAGAGAACATGTTAAAATATCATGTTTAAATAAAATATAAGATAACTTTATAATTGTACATTTTAAAAAGCAACAAAGTTAGTCAGGCCTGGTGGCACACACCTTAATCCCAGCACTAGGAAGGCAGAGGTAAGAAGATCACCATGATTTTTGAGGCCACTCTGAGGCTACATAATGCATTCAAGGTCAGCCTGGGCTAGAGAGAGACCATACCTCAAAAGGGGGAAGAAAAGAAAAGAAAAAAAAACAGAAAAAAAACTGGCTACCTCTGGTGCAGTTCATAGCCCCCTAACCTATGGACAGATTCAATATATGCACTGAGGAAGTACCCCAGTGGGTAGGGGACAGAGAAGAGGGAAACGGAGACACCTTCACAAGATTTCCTCATACAATTTATATACTTACATATGATAAAGATATTTTTAAAAAGCAACAAAATACTTTATAAGTTTGATGACTAGAGATGTACAGTATTTGAAACATATGAACTTTTAAGTATGCAATAAGCACTGTTTATGATAGAAACAATTACAGGCTTTTTACCATAATTACTATTAGGACTGGACATTGAAAACAGAGTATGGCAGGTAGTATAGAAAAGAATTAGACTGTGTAGTTAATAGATGGGTTGTGCTCACATTACTCAAATCCATTGATGCTGTGGAGGGATATTTTGAAGATTATACAACTTTTGGAAAAAAAATGTTTTCCAATGCCACAAGAAGAATGGCATCCAGAAATAATGAAGACATCTCTACCTTCTTTCTCCTTTGTTCTAATTTAGTAAGCAACACCCTATTCTCCTCCCATAGAGTTCCTGAGAGAGAATCTAATAAGGTAGGTGGACTAGTATATTTTTACCTTCGTTAGTAATGTGAAATGATGAGCATGATTAAGTCCCTGGGTCTCTCCTTTCCATACCCTACCTCCTCATTTTGTATAGTCTTCCTAATAATAATTAGATCATTTGAGAATTAGGTCTTTCAGTTCATAGCAAATCCCCATGAGAAGAGAAAGGCTTCCTCTTCTGTGTGATTTTTTTGAACAATAGCTGATTAGTCAGCTTTGACAGCTGTTAGAAAATCTTGGTGTAGCTTGAACATGCCATTGATTAGCTGATACATGGCCTGATACTTTGTTGGACTTATTGCCTTATCATTAAAGCACTCAAGAAGTACACATCATTTCGGCTACATTGTAAACCTCCATTCACGCAGAACTCATAGCTCCAGAAAGTCCAAAGTGTCAGGATTATTTCCAGGTGTTTTACAAAGTAAGTAAGTGCAGGGCAGGAGACCAAAGTGCTTTGTGAATCACATATTCCTTACTTCAAAATAGGCATTGAATAATAACTTTATATATTTCAGAACACTGGACTAGATTCCAGGAATAGAACTATCTGTAACACATGGCCCTTGCCCTTGGGAGACTCTTCAGTCTAATGAGGAAACTGATATAAAAATAAGCAATATATAATATAAATGCAGTGATTTAATGTTGCCCGTGAATAATTGGGCATATTGATAAGAATTAGAAAGCTTCCCTTCAATATACAAGGTACTAAGTTTAATTCCCAGAACCCTTCCACCACACACACACATACACAGAGAGAGGGTGGAGAATCCATGGGGATGTGACAATGCTAGGTAAATGACATCTTTTAATTCATTAAAATTATTAAAGGGTTTCAGTAATATTCTTATTTTTGTCAGCTTTTCATCACCACAACAAAATACCTTACATAATAAATTTAACGGAGGCAATACTTAATTTTTACTTAAATTTTAACTGGTTTCAATCTGTGATTCCTTAGCCCTGTTTGTTGCTTTGGGCCTGTAGAGTACTTCATGGCAGGAGCAAATGGCAGAAAAGGCTTGTTCCCCTTATGGTGACTCAGAATGGGAGAGAAAACAAAAAGAAATGAAGGAGAGATATATGCAAAGGCAGAAGAACAAGGATCTCACAATTCACTTCAAAGGAACATATTCATACCCAGAAGTTTAATTTCATCCTAGTAGGCACCATGACTCAAAACCTCTACCACTTCCCAAAAGTACCAAGAAGTGGAAGCCAAGCCAGTAAAACATACCTTTGAGGGAACATTCCAGATCCGAAGTATAATACTGTAACTTGGAAACAGACAGTGCATCAAAGAAGAATGAGCACTGGTTTGTGAGGTAAGTATATCTGAGTTCATAGACTAGGTCTGATAGCTATCAGCTGTGTAAATGAAGCCTAAAATAATTGTTCCTGAAGGTCATTAATCATTTTTGAGTTTTATTTACCTCTGATATATATGAAATTATTGGAATTATTCATTCATCATCTTATCATATTTCTGGTTTCCCATAAATGTGGTGATATTTATTTCTACATTGTAAAAGAAGAGATCACAGTCCTGGAAAATTGAGCAACTTGCCTAAGTACGTCCAGCTAGTTTGTTTCACTTAGCTGAACCCATGTGCACTGCTCCTTTTCTTGATTTCTTCCCCTAGCCCAGAAATATTATTAAACTACTTATCCTGATGGAAGCAGGCAACCTCTAAGTATGGTTTTGAAGCATGAAAGATGAAGCACGTGTGTTTGTGAGAAATCTCATTAAATTTATCCCTTCGTGAAACCCTCTCTCACCTTACATATAAGTCCAGATTCTTTCTAATTAAAATAGTTATATATTTACCATGATCTTTATGAGCTAAAAGCTAAAGTATGAGTTCTTTCTTTGGTTTATATGGCAAGAGAGTTCACAATATCTGCTAGCTAATGGCTAGGCAGCCAATTGCTCCAGCCCTGCATTGTTCTCTGCCTTTCATTGTGAAAGTTGGCAGTGGAATGGGAGACAAGTGAGGCTAATATGATCTACTGGTCTCCTCATGTTTCTTCTACATATGCAGGTCCTCTTTAAAGTCAGCAGTTTACAGTCTACTTAGAAAGTCAATAAGTCAGAGAAAAAAAATCTCCCATAATAGTTTTGTATGTTCTGTATTCCCTAAATTTAAGGAGGGAAGTGGGGAAAAAACTCCTTTGGAAATGTGCTTGTATCAGAAGCCAGGTATCATCTTCATACAGATAAAAATGATGACTATAATTTTATTGTAGTTAACTGGAATGAGGGACACCTGCCTTGCCTCTGATCGATCTGACATTTGGGAATAGTGAAAAATGACTAGAGATTATTAGATGTGTCCTGGAAAATGGTGCTGGTGTTTGGAACTGGAAGTTTGTCATTTACAGAAGGGAACTGACTTTTGCAATTGGGCCTAATTATGACAGCCTTGATAAATAGCCTTTCCATGTTAGAGTATTTATTTCTCAGTATCCTGAACAGGGAAATTGGTTTTGCATATTTCTGTAGGTGGGAAGAGATACATTTTTAAATCACTTCTTAGAACAAATTTGTCAACTGATATATTGAAGGTAATATCAAATTTCAAAACCAGATGACTATCTCAGTCTCCTAAATATTTAGATTTTGTTAACCAAAAATATTAATCAGAAAGTAAAAGGGAATGCTATCATCCTTTATATTCAGTAAAATCCTGTGGTGAGTAAACTCTCTCCAAGAGTCAAATCATACATGACAACTTCATATTTACCACTAATGTCCTTCAGGAAGCCAGGGAGAGAAGAAAGGATTTTTAAAAAAATAATCATTCACATTTAGTGAAAGAAACCTGCTAGTTCATTTTTCTGTTCTTTCAGTTTTCATTCTCAGTAACTTATAGGAACTGTTAAAGCATTGGAGATCTTTGCTAAATATGCACAAACATATCTTGCACTCCTGTCTTTGCTAGTGTTCTTAGCTTAATCTTAATGGTGGCAGATAGATGGTGTATACTATTAAATATGCAGTAGCTAGGTCACATATGATGCAGATATATTAAATATATCTATGGTAGGTATAAAATCTTCACTTACTAGAATAGAGAAAAAGGGTATGAAGAGTTAATGCATTGAAAAACATGTTTTAGGGTCTTTTAGCTTTTTACATTATGTGCATATATTATTCTGAGTTTTTTCAAATTAGGATATTAAAGCTTATTCTGAAATTCATCTTTGGCCACAAGATAGAATTTAACAGATATTCATTAACATTTCTGTCATCAGCTGTTCAATGCATATAGTATCTTAGAACATTTTAAAAATAACTCTTAAATATTGAAAATCAGATTATAGTCTAATTTTGGCATGTCCTCACTACCATTATAGTACCTTAAGTTGCACACAATTTTGTAATTTTCCTGGTCTTTAGGATTTGTTCTATAATCATCAAAGTCTCGTGACTATGCAGATGCATTTTATAGAGTAATTATAAATCGATTATTTAAGTCTTATATCCTACCATGTCCAGGATTTAAATCTGGAATCACAGAAACTTTCATGCAGCAACATGACTTAGGAGCCAAAGGATAGGATTTACCACTGCATCTGCCTCTTAGAATAGGACAGAAACAGAGGAAGCTGAGATAATTGACATAGGACTGTGAGCCCATGCACATTTCAATCAGAATATAAGAAAATGGAACTATGCGTCATGCAAAAGGAGTGAATTTTGCAGCAAGTTGTAAAACTTGGAACAAAATCTAGATGGGTAGTATTCATGTTCAATCTTTAGATATAAGTAATTTAGTGACAGGAAATCTTGAAAGCTAGCTCAATTACAAACCAACATGTCTGTCTGTCTGTGTCTCTCAAATAAATAAATAAATAAATGAAATATTTTTAAGATCATGGACATTTAAAATTACAAAAGGGTGGACAAGCGTTGATCACAAAGTGCCTACAATTGTTAATGAGACTAGCCAGATTAAGGAACAAGTGTGCACTTTGACATGGAACAATAGAAATGGTGCTTTGTAGGCAAGGCACAACCAGTCAAAGACTCCAAGATGTAAAACTTAATACCCATTTGAAAAATATCTATTTTAAAAGATAGTTCCTTAAAAATATGTCTAAACATAGGGTGTCTCACAAACAGTCCCATTCAAAAATGGCCAAAGGGGAAAGAAAAAAAAAAACCTGGCTACCTCTGGTGCAGTTCATAATTTCCTACAGTAAGGATAGATCCAGTATGCACACCGAGGAGGGACCCCAGTGGGTAGGGGACAGAGAGGAGTGAAATGGGGGCACCTTGACAAGAATTTCTCAAATGATGTATACACTTGTTCATAATAAAGATATTAATTAAAAACAAAAAATGCCTACAGAAATGTTTCACAGGCTGAGCTGCTTGGGCACACTAATGAGCCTGCACCTGCAGCTTTGGTAAATAGGGGCCAGACTACACCTTGAGCTACCAGAAGAACTTACTGTTATTGTTCACTTAATTCTTTAAAAAAATGAGAACTTTAGTATAATAAACAGAGTGGAAATTGGTCATATTCCCATTGAGCTATACTCTTGTGTTCCCACTCACTCACCTCAGTTGGATTATCAGTAATCACTGTTGTACCATTAATTTACCAATCATTCCCTTTGGGGAACAATATTTCAGGGTACTTCTTCCCACCCTGTGGCTTTTACCTTCTTTCTGCCCCCTCTTCTGCAATGTTCATGGAGCCATAGAATACTTGTTAGATTTCTCCATTAGTGTTGAGGTCTTGGAAGTTTCTAATTTTATGCTTTGATGAGTTTTGAGTCTCCCCAGTGTCTGCTGCAAACTTCCTATAGGAGGTTTTCAGGCTTGCCTTGAAAGCAGCACACATGTAGTCTACTGCTTTTTCTATAGAATTTTCTGTTGGCTATTGAGGCATGAAGAATGCAAATGTTGGGGGGCGGAGCATGATGGCGGATGAGTAGCAGCCTCGCCAGGACTCTCTCCATAAAAGTTTGATTTTCTACCTGGGATCCAAACCCCAGACCCCAGCTGGGCCTAAACCCAAGCCCATCCTCTCCCCAGCTCCGGCACCAACCCGGACAGGGTTCCCCAGTGGCTTTCTGCTCCGCAGAGGAACAGAGACCCACCCTTCTGCTACCCCAAGCTCCTGCCATCAACATTGTATCCTCACAGCCACTTCCCGAGCCCTTGACAGCTGAGCACCTATCCCTGTGGGGGGGCACCCGCTCCCTCCAGCCACCGATCCTTGGGCACACTTCTCTCCCCAATCCACCCTCCCACCACACACAGGCAGACAGGCTTCTAGGGCAAACTGAACTAGCTCTCTTCCAGAAGCCCACTCGGGACTGCAGCTGAGGGCGGGGCTTCTGGCAGATACTTGGGAACCGCTGCCATTGCTGGGAGGGCAGAGGCCAGTTCGGGCAGAGACCACGTGCCAATACCGGGAGGGCACAGGTGACTTAGGCGGGCACCAGGGACCATGTGCCACTGAAGGGAGGACACAGCAAAGCAGGCTGAACAGCACCCCCCAGGGTGCCTGAGTCCCACTCCCCTACCTGGACATGGGCAGAAACCAATGAAAAAACCCACAGAAAACAAAGACAGAACACCCCACCTCAGGGCCCCTAGTCCCATTATGGAACAGGAAAGTGGAAAAGAAGTTGAGACAGCAAATTTAAAATCCCAAAGAGAGAATAATATGACCCCTGACCACAACTGCAATGCAAACATGAAGCAGTTAATGGCTGATATGGAAATTATGAGAAAAGACATGAATGAGATGAAGCTTACCAACTCAAGCATAGACTCCAGACTGAATTTAATGGAGAGAACTATGAATGAATTCAGAAACACATTAAGTGAATTGAAAATGAATCAACTAAGAGAGGAGCGAGACAATCAATTGGTTCAATTTGATGAGGACTTAAAAAAACTTAAAAACGATTTTCAGGAATCCCAAGCAAAAACAAAATAGACTGGAAATTGGATCTCACCAAAGAATTGGAGACTATAAAAAAAATTATAGCAGAAACCAAAAATGAAATGGAGCAGTTAAAAACCTCCCTTGAATCAATCAGTTCCAGAGTTTAAAATCTGGGGGACAGACACTCAGATGTTGAGGACAAGACAGAAGGAATTAATAAGGATGTCATAGGTTTCAATAAACTCATGAAATCAAGTGAGCAAAATTTGAGGGATGTATGAGATACCATAAAGAAGCCCAATATGACAATCATGGGGATCCCATAGGGAGAAGAAGCCCAGGCTAAGGGCATAGGAAATATTTTCAACAGACTTATTCAGAAAATTTCCCTATCTAACAAGAGAAAGCCCACTCAACTTCCAAGGGGCCCAGAGGACTCCAAACAGACAGGACATGAAGAGGAATTCTCCAAGACTCATTTTAATAAGATGCCTAACATAGAAAGCAAAGAGAAAATACTCAAAACTGCTAGATAAAAGCAAACCGTAACTTACAGAGGAAAAGACTTACCTAAGACTTCTCATTAGAAACCATGAAAGCCAGACGGGCTTGGAATAATGCTTTTCAGGCCCTAAAGAAGTATGACTTTCAACCTACACTACAGGACACAGCAAAGCTATCCCTCATAATACATGGAGAATTAAAAGTGTTCCATGAAGTAAACCAGTTCTATGACTATTTGGAAACAAAGCCAAAATTTCAGAATATCCTACAAGAGATATCTCACACAGAAGAAACAAGAAATCTACCTCAGAAGAGTACCAAAGATCAGACACGACAATCACAATCAGTGTGCTAATAACAGCAGCACAGACAACAACCCCCTTTAACCCTTTATCATGGCAGGGCTTAAAGCAAAACTCACATTTATATCACTGAATATAAATGGACTTAATTCCCCTATAGGAAGACTCAGACTTGCACGGTGGATCAGAAAAATGGAACATTTCATCTGCTGTCTTCAGGAAACACACTTTACTTCTAAAGACAGCAATCTTCTTAGAGTAAAAGGATGGAAAACAGTTTATCAGGCATGTGGAAGTAAAAAGAAAGCAGGTGTGGCTACATTTATCTCTGACAAAATAGACTTTACAACAAAATCAATTAAAAAAGATAAGGATGGTCACTTATTATTCATCAAAGGAATGATCCAGCAGGAGGATATCACCATCTTGAACATATATGCACCAAATTTGGGTGCAATACATTTTATAAAGGAAACCATACTAAAAAATAAAGCAGAAATAGACTCTAATTCCAACATAGTAGGAGACTTTAATGCACCTCTATCAGCTCTAGACAGATCAACCAAACAGAAGGTCAGCAGGGACATAACGGAGCTTAATGACACCATTGACAAGCTGGGGATAACAGATATTTACAGAATGTTCTACCCTATAGACACAGGGGTATTTCAGCAGCACAGGGGACTTCTTCTAAAATTGATCACATCTTAGGTCACAAATCTTCCCTAAACAAATTCAGTAAGATGGATGTAGTTCCTTGCATCATATCAGACCATAGTGCATTAAAGGTAGAAATTAATAATGGAACAGGATCAAGAAAATACACAAAGTACAGGCGCCTGAAAAATTTGCTCCTAAAAAATGATTGGGTCATACAAGAAATAAATCAGGAAATTCAGAATTGCCTAGTAGTAAATGATGATGATAACACATCTTTTCAGAACTTGTGGGATACAATGAAGGCATTTCTGAAGGGAAAGTTCATTGCGATAAATTCCTTCATATCAAAGACAGAGAGGTCTCAATTCAATCGCCTAACCACCCACCTAAGATCATTGGAACAGATGGAAAAAGCTAACCCGAGGAGCTCAAGATGAAAGGAAATAATTAAAATCAGAGCTGAGATTAATGAATTGGAAATAAAGAAAACAATTAAAAAATAGATAAATCAAAGAGTTGGTTCTTTGAAAAGCTTAAAAAAATGAAAATGGACCCACTTCTTTCACTATGCACAAAAATCAACTCCAAATGGATCAGAGAACTTAATATAAATCCGGTAACCCTGAACACCCTGGAAGAAAAAATAGGAGGAACTCTACATGAAATAGGAGTAGGGAAAAATTTCCTGAGCAATTCTCCAGCAGCCCAGGAAACACAACAAACACTTAACCAATGGGACCTAATCAGGCTCAAAAGCTTCTGTACAGACAAAAAAAAAAACATACTCAGAGACAATAGACCCTATTCAAATTGGGAGAAGAATTTCGCCAGCTACCACTCAGACAGACAGAGCCCTAATTACCAGAATTTACAGAGAACTCGAAAAAATTAATAACACAAACCCAAAATGCCCCCTCACAAAATGGGGTACTGATCTCAATAGAGAATTAACGGAGGAGGAAACAGAAATGGCCTTGACTCATCTAAGAAAGTGCTCAGCATCCTTAAGCATCAGTGTGTGTTACTCTGCTAATGAGGCATGGAGGAAGTAAGGTTTCTGCTGAGTCTGGCAGGCTCTGGGACCAGTCTCCTTCCGAAGGAAGTCGAGGCAAATTCCGGGGGCCCCTGTAAATCTTAGCAATCCTGAAAACTCCAAAGCCCCTAGGCAGGCCACAAGATAAGAAGCAGATCAAAGCTTAACTTATTCTAACTGCAATAAGG
>PVHP010034621.1:6947-19049 GCA_004024765.1 Zapus hudsonius
AGTGAATTCCAGGTCAGCCTGGGCTAGAGCGAGACCCTACCTCGAAAAACCAAAACAAACAAACAAACAAAAAAACACGGAGGCCTGTGCCCACATCACCAGAGAAGACGACAATACAACTGCAGACGCCTTCACCCTTCATGTCGGCCATCAGAAAATGGTGCTGTTCCTTATATGTTGGAGCCCACCTGCTGGGAACATCTAGGTTTCTCAGGACAAGGCACAGGGGCAACACAGCATGGAGTCACTTGCAACCTGGCATGTGGTCTGGGACCAGTGACCAGATGAATACATGTATCTAAGTCATCTTTTTTAAAAATATTTTATTTATTCATTTTCAAACAGATACAGAGAGAGAGAGAGAGAGAGAGAGAGAGAGAGAGAGAGCACACCAGGGCCACCACCCTGTGGGTCCGGCTCATGTGGGCCCTGGGGAACCGAACCTGGGGCCTTAGGCACTGGAGGCAAGTACCCCAACCGCTGAGCCATCTCTTCAGCCCCTAAGTCATCTTCTTAACTTAAAATTTAAAAAAATGAAAAAAATTGGCCGGGCGTGGTGGCGCACGCTTTTAATCCCAGCACTCAGAAGGCTGAGGTAGGAGGATCACCATGAGTTCAAGGCCACCCTGAGACTACAGAGTGAATTCCAGGTCAGCCTGGACTAGAGAGAGACCCTAACTCGAAAAACCAAAAAAAAAAAAAAATTCAAGGTAGGGTCTCACTCTGGTCCAGGCTGGCCTCAAACTCAGGGATACTCCTACCTGTACCTCCTGATTGTGAGTGTGGTTAAAGCTGTCCTGCATCAGCTTCACGAATACTGAACACGCATTTTAGGAGTTGTGCTGGAGGCTAGGAAGACACGTGTCCTCTGTAGCAGTTTACTTGGGAACATGAAAAACAAAATGCAGTATTTTTAGCAGGGCTTGGTGGCACAAGCCTGTGATCTCAGCTTTTTAGGAGGCTGAAGCAAAAGAATTGCATGTCCAGCCTGGTAAATCTAGCAAGACCTTATCAGAAAAGAGAAAGAAAAGAAAAAGAAAAAGAGGGCAGCATTGGGTTAAAAACAACAACAAAAGGCATGAAAGTCAGGTAGGGATTCATGTGGAAGGATGTTTATTGGGAGGGTAAGTGTGGGAAATAAGATCAAAATGCATTCTATACATGCATGGAAAAGTCAAGACGGAAAAAATTTTAAAAGGTAGGACAAGTGTTAGGCTCATGCCTCTAATCTCAGCCCTTGAGAAGCTGAGCATGTCCAGCCTAGGGTATAGAATGAGACCCTGTCTCAAATATATATATATATATTTAATTCATTATTATTATTTTGGTTTTTCGAGGTAGGGTCTCGCTCTAGTCCAGGCTGACCTGGAATTCACTCTGTAGTCTCAGGGTGGCCTTGAACTCATGGTGATCCTCCTACTTCTGCCTCCCCAGTGCTGGGATTAAAGGCGTGCACCACTACGCCCAGCTTTATATATATATATAGCTTTATATACATATATATATGTATATATATTTAAGTCAAGTACTATCTTGAAGGACGCACAGAAAAGCAGAAGTGGGGAGTTCTGAACTCAGTCTAGCCAAAAGGTAAAAAGTTTTGTTTGGTTTGGTTTTGTTTTTGAGATAGGGTCTTGTCTGGCCCAGTAAAAAGGGTTTTTTTGGAAAGTTCATCTAGCAATATTGTAGACAGTGGCATGAGACAATGGGGGCTATGCTGAGATTAGACATCAACAGGTCCTAGTACTTAAGAAAAATAAAACAAAAACAAGGAACAACCCAAAAGCTGATGGCACATGCCAGTAATCCCAGCATTTGGGAGGCGAAAACAGAGGATTGCCGGAAGTTCCAGAAGTGTCAGGATGAGAAATCTTTTCTAAAACGAAGAAGTCAGTAGATGGAGATGGCTCCGTAGATTAAAGGTGGTTTGCAAAGTCTGGAGATCTGGGTTTGATTCCCCAACCCACATAAAGCCAGATGCACAAAGTGGTGCTTGCATCTGGAGTTCACTTGCAGTGATGTCCAGGTCTATTTCTCTCTCTCTCTCTCTCTCTCTCTCTCTCTCTCTCTCTCTCTCTCTCTCTCTCTCTCTCTTTCTCTCTCTGCTTGCAAATAAATAAAAAATTAAAAACAAAATGACCAGAACCTCGAGATGTACTTTGGCCCAACATTCAGGTTATCACAGCACTGCTGGGGAGGGCGAGGCAGGAAAATTAAAGCTTGAGGCCACCTTGGCCACAGAACAAGTTCAAAGACACAAATGTATCAATGCCTACACATGAAAAATCCACATGTATTAACAATTTAACTACACTTCTTCCTTCCTTCCTTCCTTCCTTCCTTCCTTCCTTCCTTCCTTCCTTCCTTCCTTTCTTTCCTCAAGGCAGGGTCTTATTCTAGCTCAAACTGACCTAAAACTCACTCTGTAGTCCCAGACTGGTCTCTGCCTTCTGAGTACTGGGAGTAAAGGTGTGTGTCACCATGTCTCATTAAATCTGTTTTTTTTCTTTTCTTTCCTTTTTTTCTTTTTCTTAGAAAAGAAAAAGAAGAAAGGGTTTATTTTGGCAGTTGGGGAAGGCATGGTGGCCAGAGCGGAAGACAGTCATATTCAGTCCATATTGGGGAAGCAGAATGATGAATGTTGCCCAGCTGGCTTTCCTCGTATATATATTCAATAAGTAGAAACTCTGTATGAGCAAGTCTTGTGCTGGTACCACCATCTCCCTCCTCCCTGCCCCCCAATCCACTGAGAGTCCTCCTCAGTGGGATTGCTGGAATATTCCATGGGATGGAGGGCTATGACTTGTGCAAGCAGTAGACTGTTTTTTGGGGGTAGAGGGGGCGATGCCTCTGGATATTCCCCTACCATGGCTCTTGCAATCTTTCTGCCCCTCCTCTGTAAAATTCCCTGAGTCATGGTGGGTGAGTTTTAAGTGCGCTTCACTTTTAAGAGTCTCTGGGTTTCTTTGGACCATTCTGAGTATCCTCAGAGTCTGTCTCCATGACCCCGGCATAGGCTGTCTGACTTGCTGATTCCCCCTGGGCCCTGGATGAGGTGTTAGGGTGGTTCATCTCCTTAAATCTATTTCTTGACTGGATGGGCCTATCCAAGAATGCAGGGCATAGCCCAGAAGGCAAAGAGCCTTTGATTATAAGCCACTGATGGAATCATGTTTGCATTTAGAAAGTTCTGGAGCCAAGATCAGAGGAGTTTGACACAATAAACCAGCAAGGGAGCTTGAGGGAATTGGGGAATGGGGAATGGGCACTGGCGGGGGAATTCCTAAGGGAATGAACTGGACTTGGGGACTGGAAAGGCGGGAAAAGGCTCCCTGTTTTACCTTGGACAGTCATGGGTAGAACACCTGGCTGGGAAGAAATGACAGGTGAAGGTGTCCGACAGGCCATGGAGGGGAAGCTGCTGCTCCCTCTCGCCCTCCGGGCCTTCTTTTGTTGGGTTTGACGCCGGGGTTCAAGTGGCCCAGGCTTGGCCGGCCTGCAGGTCAGTCAACGAAGACCCTAAACGAAAGGGACGAGAGGCGCGAAGAATGGGGACACGACGGGAGTCTGATCAGGCCTCGTTTTGTGGGCGCTCGGGCAAATGCTCATGAACCCTCCCTCTCGCAGCAGGAAGAGCCTGACCGCAGCTGCAGGTCACGTACCGCAAGCGGCGCCCGCAAGGCTGCCCTCAGCCTTGTCTCCCGCCTGGTCCTCCGTCTCCACCTCCACGGGGGCCTCGGCCGAATGAAGCCTCTTCCAGGTTCGGGTCGGTTGCACCTGGGAAGACGGAATCGGGCCTTTCGGAAGGACGTCCGCCTCGTCTGGGGAGAAGGCGGGGGGCGCCCAGGAGTTCGGCGCCTCCGACCGAGTCAGGAGCAGAGCTCGCCCCGGGCCGGGCCGGCCGGCCTCGTGGCGCAACGGTAGCGCGTCTGACTCCAGATCAGAAGGTTGCGTGTTCAAATCACGTCGGGGTCAGCTGCCTCTGGTTTTCGTGTTTGTTTTTATGACTCCACGTTTTCCCTCGACCCTCTAGGAGGTCTCACCTAAGAGGCGGGCAGGGGACGGGCCTGGCCCGAGATCCCGAGGCTGTCCAGTCACCTTGCAGGTCGCTCGCTTCTGCGCTCGATGCAAGAGCCGAGCTCGCGGGGGCCGCTGGAGGCGCGCCGTGGGCTCCGCAGGCCGCCGGGCTCCGGGAGGACCGCTGAGGTCCAGGGAGGAGAAGGGGCGGCCGGGGCCGGAGGACGAGGTGGCCGAGTGGTTAAGGCGATGGACTGCTAATCCATTGTGCTCTGCACGCGTGGGTTCGAATCCCATCCTCGTCGAGACGTGGCGCCGGAGTCCCGCTCGGTTTCGGGGCCCCCAGGATGCGCGGCCGGCGCGTGGCTTTTGCTACGTTTTCCAGCGGCGCCGGCGAGGGCCTCTCCAGGCCACGTTTCTGGATCTGGGCGTGGGCACCGCTCGGTGCGTCTCCCATTTGCGTCCGATGGGCGATCAGGTACCAGGATCCCATGGTTCATGGTCGTCAGAATTGCGGCTTGGCTGTTGGCTCGCGTGACAGCTCACTGTCGGTTTGTGCGTCTCCCTTTCGCGTCTCATCAAGTCGCTCTGCCGAGAAGTTCGCTTAAGGGCTGCGAGTCGAGACCAGCTTACAAGGCCTCCCAATAGCCCGTCCCTCCCGGCTGGCCGGTTAGCTCAGTTGGTTAGAGCGTGGTGCTAATAACGCCAAGGTCGCGGGTTCGATCCCCGTACGGGCCAGGTGGGCTCTTTTTATCACCAGTTAGTTGTAAATGTGTCTGTGTCTGGGAGACCTTAAAAATAACTGGGGGGAAATTCCTGGGAAAAATTCATAAATCCTAACCCCAAAATATTTCATGTGAAGAAAATGCAGTGAAGTACCACCCAAAGTGGGAGTTCCTTGAGTCAAGTAGAGAAGTTTAGTTCTGTGATCTTAAAAATTTTATGACTACAACATGTAGTTCCTGAATTTACTAAGGAAACGAGAGAGAAGACAGCCAGGACACGTGACGCTGACCAGCACTAAGTGGCGGGGTCAGAATTAGAGCTGTCAAGAGTTCCTGTTTTATTCCCCAGCCAAGATGTCTGTCTTCCCAGGCCCGCCTGTCCATCCGGACCTCTTCCCCTCCTGTTCTCGAGAACCTTACTTCCATCTCTGATTTTACTGGACCTCTGAACTCCCGTGGCACTACCTACTCTCATTCTTCAGATCTGCTACCTCAAGGAACCGTCTAGGCTAGGACCCTCCCAGGTCCTGCCCCAAGGAGCTCCAGGAACCTCCGACCCCTGCAATCCCACAGAGACACGGGGCTCAGCCTCAGCAGCAGCATTTTAATTCCACAAAAACTCAGAAAACACTCCACAACGGGGGGGGGGGGGCTTCAGAGCCAGCCACAATTCTACCTAAACCCTGAGAGCAGTGAGACCCACCTCCCACCTCAGCCCTCCACCACGCCAAGCCATCCTTAGTCCCACCCTGCGGCCTCGTAGGGGACCAGAAGGAAGAAGAGCAGGTGTCTCCTTGCCTGTACGGTGTGTGGCCAAGGACCACGCAAGCCCCGAAAGCCTCTGGCCCCTGAGGGATGGCCACAGCGGAACTGAGGCCTCCTCCGGTCACTTCTGATTACACATGGGAGTCTGTCCACACCCTCCAGCACAGACCTAGAGCCCTGTACCCCTCGGGACAGGGGAGAAGTGCTAGGAAGAACAGGGTAGTTACAGATGGCAACATCCACTCCCAGCAGGAGCCTTCTCCCCACACACATTCCTTAGGCTCCGTGAGTGGGCGCAGGGCAGGTAACACTCCTGGAAGACCCTCCAAAGCACAGGCCTCCTAGGAGAGTCCAGCTGGGCCCTGGCTCTGGCCAGACCAGGCATGGCCTCCTCCAGGCTTCAGTCACTTGCACAGGGCCTCCAGCACCTCCAGAGTGCGTCGGATGTCTCGCACTTGGCGCGCCAGCCCCTGAACGGGCTGCAGAGCCCGCTCCAGCTCCTCGCAGCGCGCCAGCAACGTGTACATGCCCTTGATGCTCATGTCCACGGCTTCGCCCAGGGAGTCCACGGCGTCACGGTAGGTCTGGATGCAGCCCACGCTCAGCGCCGTCAGCTCCTGCACCGCCCCGCCCAGCCCGCGGAGCAGACGGTCCACTCGGCCGCCCAGCTCGCGGCTCAGCCTCTCCAGATCCCGCAGCACGTCGGGGTCGATGGGAGGGATGGTGGGCGCGGGCGTCGGGCAGGGCCGCGCGGGCGCCGGGGGCAGGGCCGCGGGGGCGCCGCTCAGACGGATCTTGAGCTGCAGGTTGTTGGCCACGAAGTGGGTGAGGTCGCCGTGGCGGCTCACCGTGCCCTCCAGCTCCAGGGGGCTGGAGATGGTGGCGCGGCGACCCCCGCCCGCGCCCGGCTCCGCGGCCCCGGCCGCCGCCCCGCTCAGCCCGTCCAGGCTGCGGCTGTCCTGCAGGCGGCTGGAGAAGGAGCGGCCCGCGCCGCCAGCCGCCTCCGCCTCGTCCCGCTCCGGGTCCCGGTCCTCCTCCCGCGGCGCCAGCTCGGCGCTCATCGCGGCGCCTCCAGGGCTCCCCCGACGGCCGACCTCCGCCCCCGCCTCGGGGTCCCCCGGATCGGCCTCGGAACCGTCCCGGCGGCTCCGGGGCCCGGATCGGGGCTGGTCTTTTCCCCCGGCCGCCCGCTCCGGCCCGGGGACGGTGCTGCCGCCGCGGCCCGGAGCCTTCGGGGACGCCCTGGAGCGCCGGCTCGCGACCCCAACGCTCTCCGCCTCGTCCCGCGACCCGCTCGGGGCCGAGGACGACGTCCGGGTCGGCCGGCCGCCAAGACCCGCGGCCTGATGCTCGGCCACCGCCAGGAGGTCGGCCTGGGGCCCCGGCCTCGGCCGCCCCCGGGACGACTCCATACCTCGGCGGGGGCCGGAACCGGCAATGGGCCCGCCCCGGCTCCCGGCGGCCGGCCGCGGCGCCTTTAAGGGGCGTGGGCCGGGGCGCGTCGATTGGCGGGCGGCTGACAATGGTGCGGCAGGAAGGACTCCGCGATTGGTCGCCGGGACCAGGAAGTCCCGGAAGAAGAGCTGGGATGAAGCGCGGAGCACACGTGAAGACCCGCGGGTGACAGCTGGGCTCGCGGCTCCGCCCTCCCAGAAGTCGGGGGGGCGGAGCTTTAAAGAGCCAGGACCGCCCGCGATCATTGCGTCCCGGCCACACCCAGGGGGCCGTTCTTGGAGTCGGGGAGACTCTTGGGATGAAACCGAGTCCTGCTTGGCCACTCAAGCACCTCGTTGACCAAGGAAGATAAGCCTGAGTTCTCGGCCTAGCATGAGGCTAGGTCCGTCCTTGGAGGTAACAGACTTGGCGCTCCATCTGTCCAGAGCTGGCCGTTGTGGGCAGCGGGTCCTGGGAGCCTGGGGCCTTTCCTGTGCGTTCCCCATTCTTTTTGGTCTCCTCTCCCCATAGACAGTTTCTACCTTTTGAAGGATAATCATGATTTTTTTTTTCAAGATCACAAATCCTGATGAGCACTCCACAGGAAACAAAGCATGTGATGGTGTCACAGTAACACACTTAGCTCAGAAAAGGCCTCTGGATGAGAAGGCTGAAGAGGTCCAGAGGGAAGAACAGTTTGCACTAAACCAGAGACAGGAAAGGCTTGACATAAACGGGGAAATGGGTGGTTAGGGGAGAGGAGGCAGAAGGCATGCAGGTTAAAAAAACAAAAACTGAACGGGGAGATTTCTAACTGAAACTGAAGAGGCAGGCAGGGGCCCCTCAGGAAGGGCCTGTATAGTTTCTCCTAAGGGACTCTTGGGGCAAGGGCAGCGCGGGAAACAGACACTGGAAAGGTTGTGAGCTGTATAATACAACCAAGACTCTGAGACACTGGTATTTAGTAAAAACAAGTCACTTGTGTCCTTAGCTAATAACAAGGGGGGGTCAGGATCTCACTCTACCCCAGGCTGACCTGGATCTCTAGAAACCAGGCTGGCTCCAACTAACGGGTATCCTCCTACCTCTGCCTCCTGAAAGCTGGGATTAAAGGCACTTGCTACCACACCCAGCTTTTACTTTTTCAAAAAAGTATTTTATTCACAAGTAGAGATACACAGAGAGACAGACAGGCAGACAGTATGGTCAGGCCAGGGCCTCTAGCCACTGCAAATGAACTCCAGATGCCACCTTGTGCAGCTGGCTTATGTGGGTACTGGGGAATGGAACCTGAGTCCTTAGACTCTGGAGGCAACCACCTTAATCGCTGAGCCATCTCTCCAGCCTAGTTTTTACTGTTTGTTTTGTTTTGTTTTTCGAGGCAGAGTCTCCCTCTAGCCCAGGCTGGCCTTGAACTCATGGCGATCCTCCTACCTCTGCCTCCCAAGTGCTGGGATTAAAGGCGTGCACCACCACGCCCGGCTTAGTTTTTACTTTTTTTAAATCATTAAATATTTTTATTTATTTGCAAGCAAAGAGAAATAGAGAAAGACATAGAGAATGGGAGCACCAGGGCTTCAGGCCACTGCAAACAAATTCCAGGTACATGTACAGCTTTGTGCACCTGGCTTTATGTGGGTGCTGAGACATTGAACCCAGGCCATCAGGTATTCCAAGCAAATACCTTTAACCACTGAACCATGGCTCCAGCCCAGCCTTTTTTTTTTTTCTAGTTTGGTAAATAGACTTAGAATATACTTGAGTGATAAGCAAATTCACAAAGGTTAAGCAGTGAGGTATAAGGGGAGGGGGAATCTTGGCTTATCCCAGCCCTCCAGGTGGTGACCTAAAGGACTGTCAAGGTCTTCCGACAGCTGTCCTGCTCCCCACTTGTCCCTGCGCCCCAGGTCTGGACGTGCACTGTGAAGGCCATGAGCATCATCAGCAGGTGGTGCCCTGGTACCCGGCTTGGAACAGCGCGCCCACGTGGGGCTCGGATCCGCGTGGGGGAGCACCTCAAAGTTAGGTTGGTGGCGAGGACCTTCTCACGGCTCACCACCTGTAGGAAAGTCCTCGTGGACTCCACGTTCTTCTCAGAGACAGAACTAAACCCAAATCAGCTTCAGTAGCTGCACCACAGCCTGGGAACAAGGCTGCCACAATGGTCTTTATTATGATTTTTTTTTGAAATGGGGTCATGCTGATGGCCATGACTGGCCTGGAAGTGATATGTAGACCAGGCGACCTCAAACTTGTAGCAATATTCCTGCCTCAGTCTCCCGTGCTGTTGGGATTACAGACATGCATCACTCACCAGGCCAACTTTCCGTTTCTTGACTTTCCCATGGTGTCAAAGTGTACAAACACCAGCTGGAGAGATGGCTCAGTGGTTAAGGCACTTGCCTTCATTGCCTAAGGCCCCAGGTTCAATTCCCTAGGACCCACATATGCCAGACCCACAAGGTGGTGGCCCTGGTGTTTTCTCTGTCTCTCTCTGTATTTGAAAAATAAAATATTAAAAAATAAAAATAAACCTAAGAAATTTTTTAAAAAGTGTACAAACACCACTGTATTTAACTTTCATTATTCAATAAACACATAATGCTTGAGACTATTATAATTCTTTGTACTAGAAAATTTTCCCCCAGTAAAGGCAGGCTATTGTTTTCTGAGTTTAAAGTAGGCTAGATATGCTTCCTAAGTGAGCTGTAGAAAGTTCATTTTTAGCTCACGTCTTAGAATTTCACAATGTAAGTTGAAAAGCATCTGCATATAGCAAATATCAAGATCCAGACAAGTGAAAAGGAGATAATTTATTTATTTATTTTGGAGGTAGGGTCTTGCTGTAGCCTAGGCTGACTCACTATGTAGTCTCAGGCTGGCCTCAAGTGATCCTCTGGAATGAGGAATTAGAGACATGCATCACTACGTCTGGTCAGAATTCCTCTTGAGAACTTGGTTGGAGGCTCTAGCATGGGAGTTCAGCTACTCAGAAACCCTTGACCAAGACAGGCCTGCCTTTACTTGCCGTGGGCTGGAGACCACATGGAGCAGTGAGGAAGGGAACACCCACTGTGACCCTTAAATATTGTTGTCAACTTGACCTGTTTAGTAACCTTGGGTGGGTCTCTGGGGTTGTTTACAGGAAAGCAGCCCTCTCAGTAGGGGGCAGGATGTATGGAGGCTTAGCAGAGCTAGAAACAAACTTCCCTTCCTGGGAGGGCAGTACAGGAAGGGTTGCAAGACCCAGCCTAAGGCCGACCTCCAAAAACAAAAATAGCATACATACATACAAACCGGGCGTGGTGGCGCACGCCTTTAATCCCAGCACTCGGGAGGCAGTGAGTTCAAGGCCACCCTGAGACTATATAGTGAATCCCAGGTCAGCCTGGACTAGAGCGAGACCCTACCTTGAAAAACAAAAACAAAAAAAAAATAATATATACATATATATATATATTTATGAAAGAGAAAGATGAACAGTTTGTGTGTATCTGGCTTAACGTGGGTACTAGGGAATCAAACCCGGGTCCTTAGGCTTTACAGACAAGCACCTTAACAGCCGAGCAATCCCTCCAACCCTAAAGTCCCTTTTTTTTTTTTAATGGTTTTTCAAGGTAGGGTCTCACTCTAGTCCAGGCTGACCTGGAATTCACTCTGTAGCCTCAGGGTGGCCTTGAACTCACAGCAATCCTTTTACCTCTGCCTCCTGAGTGCTGGGATTAAAGGTGTGCGCCACCACGCCCGGCTCCTTTTCTTTTTTTTCTTTTTTACCTTTTCAAGGTAGGGTCTCACTCTAGCCTAGGCTAACCTGGAATTCATTACTGTAATGCTCAGCTCCTAAAGTCCCTTTTGATACCAAAAATAATAATAATAATAAAAAACAAAATCATTAGCAAACGAGGACCAGATTTTCTTTCCAAATAAAGAAAATCTAGGGCTGGAGAGATGGCTCAGTGATTAAGGCGCTTGTCTGCAATGTCTAAGGTCCTGAGTTTGACTCTCCAGTGCCCACGTAGAGTCAGACACACAAAGTGGCACATGCATCTGGAGTCTCTTTGTAGTGGCTGGAGGCCCTAGTGTGCCCATTCTCTGTCTTTCTTCTCTCCATCTCTTTCTGCTTACAAATAAATAAAAATAAAGTTTAAAAAAATCTATTAAAAACTTGCATATAAAGCCAGTCACGGTGGTGCACACCTTCAATCCCAACACTTGGAAGGCAGAGAGGTAGGAAGATCACCAGGAGTTCAAGGCCAGCCTGGAACTTATGTTGAGCTCTAACACAGAGGCCCAAAGGCTGCAATTGTGAGGCTATCCTGGGCTACATGGTGAGACCCCAGCACAGAACAAACAAAACCTGTGGCAAGAACTGGGAGTGTGGATCAGAGGAAGAGTGCTTGCCCTGTGTGCGTGAGGTCCTGGGCTCCATCCTCAGCAGGGCAAACAGAACAACAAATGCAGCAGGCAGCATCTGTACCATCTGCTTCTGTCTACTCCTGCGCTACAACCTGAAGGGACAGTAAAGCAGACAACTTCCAGGGTGTAGCCACGATCTGTTGCTCCCAGATTGGCAAAGGGGCAGGAAATGAATCAGGGGACAAAAAGATTAGAGGTCAGGAAAAGATGGGCAGAGTTGGTTGCTCAGCATAGCTGTGCGGAGCTAAGGCCTCCCAGCACCTCCAAACAAAAGCGGGGAGAAGTGGCTGGGAGCTATGAAGGTGACAATCAGAGCCGAGAAAGCGGGAGTGACTGGGTTAACACCAAGGTAGGATGGACCACCCCTCTCCCCCTAAGGGACAGGGTCATCCATCTAGAAACCTCTACAGTCACAAGTACAAAAAGCTACAGCCTTTATTAAATAAATGGGAGGTTAAAAAAAAAACTACTAAAGGAACATGGCAGCATCACCCCCTTCTCCCAACACATACAGACACAACTGAGTAAATGACAGGCAATCATGGGACAGGTTGAGGGGCAGAGGGAGGCAGTACCCTCCTTGAGTGAACCCGGACCCAAGGGTGGGCTGAGACCTGGGCTAGGGGCAGCCGTTCAGAGGGGTTATGCTTGAGCAACTTGGAGATGAGGTCCTGGGCTCCCGCAGGCACAGAAGGGGGAAACTTCAGGTCCACCTGCAGGCGTGGAGAAAGAATGACTGCATGTG